>JAEKOY010000299.1:0-27511 GCA_021234595.1 Delia radicum
TTTCAATAAAATTAATTATAGATCGTTTTCTCTGTCTATAGACAAAACAGCTACAAGTATCAGGTCCCTCTCCGCAACTATCAGTAGACCATGGAGTTCCCCATGTATCGAGTCTAGGCACTCCTTATTTTCAAATTCATCCATTATATTCGTAAAGTTAATATATAATGGAGATCCTCAAAAGAAATGTGTCCATCATATTCAAAAAGAAGGTGTCAATTCTCTCTCGTAGTGTTGGATTTAATATCATTGTTTCTGATATTTGAAAATAATAATTTAAATGTTCATAATAATATTAGTGATATGTTTATGGAGATTGATAGTGATGATGATATATTTACAAATATTGATTTGGAAGATGTAAATAAAACATTGTATTAATTTTTAATTGTATTATAATTTTTATTTTATTTAGACTTAAATTAATTTTTTTAAATATTTCTTATGTAATAGATGATATTTTATAAAGATTTTAGAAAAAATTATGAAAATAACTGTGTTTGAGGAAAATTTAATTTTTCATGTTGACAAATGCGACTATATGTTTTTGGCATATTGTCATTTATTTAAACAACTTTGCGTACTTGAACAGTTAAAGGATTATATTCAATTAATCGATCATGGATGAGAATACAATAGGCAGACGTGTTTTCTGGAATATTACTGCTTGTCTCAAACTCAATTTTTATATCAATTGGGCCGTTTGTAGTAGATTCATTTTGATGGCTCACATCAATGACAATAATAGGAGCAGTATGTTTAAATTCTTGACAATTCAGGATGGGTTGAGGATCTCTCATATAATAGTTTTGTTGAAATCTCACATACATATCATAGAGAATAGCAAAGCGTTCATTAGCAAATTTAATATTAAGATCATCATAAGGATATGATTCTGAATTCAAGTGAACTTTGAGGTTAGTTAAATTGTAGTGAACAAATTTATTATCATTTTGGAATGCTATTATTAATGCAAAACAAGGACGTTCTCTGTTGGTAGCTAACTTTACATTCCAAATGTTAGTATTTCCAGTTGTTAGTTGAGGATTATAATGACAGTCCCAACTGTGGAATGCTATTGGTAAGTTTTCTCCGTTTTTATCACTTTCATCATATTTAATTTACTAAAATCCGATAAGTGTACATGAGGAATTCTCCATGAAATATTTGTAATTTTTATTTTGGGTTTTTTTCAGTATTTGCTGTTGAATACACCATGCCTTCATCACTTTTACTACGCAGTAAAAATTAATTCATGTTTAGATTTTAAAATTACTTTATTGAAATCTTCAGCAAATCCCATTAAAAGTTTCAGTGGAATATAAAAATTAAAATTGAAAAATAAAAATTAAAAATTGAAAATTAAAAAATAAAAATTAAAAATTGAAAATAAAATTAAATTAGGGTTCTTCTTATTTTTGGTTGTTGTTTTTTTGGAATGTGATAAATTTTTATTTTTCTAAATTGTTTAAACAAAAATATTAATGATGAGTGTGAAAATATAAAGGAAAAATTTTAAATTTCTGTGTGTGAAAAAAATGTTATTCTCTAAATATTGTTTTAATAAGACATTTTTCAATTATTTTCCTTAATTTTAATTATAGGAATGTAAGAACAATCATTAAATAAAAGCAGTCCAATAGTAAAGTCAAAAATGGATATTTCATCATCTCTAATTAATAAATTTAATAATTTCAACAGTAAACCAATTCTCTATATTAAAGACATGGAGAATTTAAAATCCTATACTGTGTTGAAAGCCATACGAATTAAAACTAAATTTGACAAATGCATAAGACTTGAAGTCGAAAATAACATTATATTTCTACCAACTAGATATAACGCCATGACTGAAGAAGAACTAGTGGAATTATCCTCTGGAAATTACTGCATTAAAAAAGAAGCTGGAGTACACGAGAAATCATATCAATTGCAGCTGGAGCAATTCAATTTAAATAATGAATATATTATTCTTCAAAATAGTACATATCCAGTATGGAATTAAAATGTAATCAAATGTTATTAAATAAAACAAAATTATATAGTTTATTTAAAAAAGTTTTCTTTTCATTTATTATAAATTTCATACAAAAATTGTAGGCATAAATGTCCACAATTAAACGAATTATATTTTTGATGTTGATTGTAGTTATATTCTAAATTTCTACCCAAGTATTTTACTACTTCCAACGGTGGCTGCAAATTTCCAAAACTATCAAAATATTCATTTTGTTGATTATTTTTATAGTATGCTACCCAATGTGTTCCATAGCCAATTGATGAATCTAAATTAATAATTCCACATTCTTTGAGTCTAGGACGTTTGGGGAGTGAGTCTAGCATAAAAATACCTCTAAAATAGGGAATATGTGTGGCAAACATCCTTAAATCAACATCAGTGAGTGGTCTTTTGGGTAGCATCTTTAACAGTTTTTTGATGATTTATTACATGCAAGACCATATCCCTTTTTATATGGCTTAAGAAATAATCCTTTTCCCATTGCAATAGCCTCCATTGTTTTATTATGTTTAATGGCCTCATCAAGATTTTGCTTAGCATTTTTAGCAGTGTTAATTGCTTTAGCAATAGCTGATCCACCAGAAGATAGACTACCTAAGGCTCCGAGTGCTGTAAGAATTGATACTAAAGGCAAGAAACCTCCAATTTTGGGAACATTTATTATGCGAGGTATAACAACTTTAGATTTTTTTCCTTTTAGAGATTCATTGATAACTCTACGTGCAATTTTAATAGCGTCATTAATATCTCTGGGTTTTTCCTTCTTTAAACTTTTTGTAGCCATTCTTACCGCATCGTTAAAAATTTTCTTTCCACTTTTGTATTGACCCTTTACCCCCATTCCAAATTTAACTTTTGCTTTCATTGCGTTGCTTACAAAATATGCATTTGTTTTCTCGCCAATACTACTATCCTCGGCTAAAACTCTTTCCCAAGCACGATTTTCAAGTATTTTATCAGCTTGATGTCGCTTATTAATATCCTTATTTTGGGAATATGATTATAATGTTTAAGCAGGATGAAATGAATATGAAGCACATATATAGCGATCACGTTGGAATGGATATGAGCTATAAGAAATTTTATGATACATATATGTCAAGAATGTTGGAAAGACAAGTATGGATTTTTAATAATAAGCAAAGATGATGATTTAGATGCAGGTCGCTATAGAAAATCGTTTAATATTTTCATTGAAATATAAAAAAGGTAAATTCATAAATTCTACTTAGTCAAGAATAGATCACTGAATCAATTACATCTAAATTGATTTCTATACAATCATCTGTTTATTAATATCAGACCAGCCAGCAGACATCTGATCTGATAAACCAGACCAGCCAGCAGACACCTGATCTGATAACCAGACCAGCCAGTAGACATCTGATCTTGCCGATACCTAATCATAATTTCAAAACTAATAAACGATGGAAGAAAAAGTTTTGGAAGAATTAGTAAAGACGAGAAATTCTTTGAAAAGGAAATTTCAAAGTATAAAATTTGATGAATCTAACACACTCAATTTAGGCCTATAACGGAACCATTGAAGGAATTTATTGATATTTCTAAAAATACGAATACAATTTCAAAAATTATTAAAGATGAAATTAAAAATGAAATGGCTAATTACTCAAATATTAGCTTTAACAAAGTACCGATGAAATTCGAGTCAAGTACTCCGAAGAAAGAACATATAAGTACTAATGGTGAAGATGAGACACAAAAGTCTTTTTATAAGACAAATGATGATGAAAATTTCTATTCTCAAGAGGATACAATAGAGAATGATGATATTAATGTTTCAACAAATCCGATAGATTTATCCCGGTTGGGTAAAAAAAAATATGTTGGATACTCTATATGGACCACATAAAAATTCTAGTGGAGAATGGAAATTTGGTAACAGCAATATAAAAATAACTGACGATAAAATTGAGGTAGGAAACCAAATGTGGCTCCTTACACCAGGTCTTTATCAGTTAATGTTTTATTCAAAACCAATGAATTATGATAAAACTGAATTGGAGATTTACAAGAAGATTTTAATTGAAACAAATGCTCATAAAAGAGATTATAAATCCGATGGACAGCTAAAAGGCACCAGAGCATATAAATATCGAAACATTATAAGTAAATTATTTAAAAATGATAAGACAGGAAGTGGTTAATGAAATTGAATTCAAATAAATCAAATTATATATGTATATTGGAATGATCCAAATGAGTTGGTTGATCGCCTTCGGCTATTGATAGCATCACAAGTCGCTGGTCATAATAATCATAATAATGAAATAGTCTCAATAATTGAAGAATTGCGAGAAGCTGATATTATTATATAAAATCTAATGAATATCTTGCAAATTAATTAATAAGTGCATATCATTCAACATGTGTGAATGTCACATCTATTGAAGCTTGAAATTATGAAATATAAAAAGTAATATATAAAATGCTTCAACGCTGTTTATTATCAATGTGGATAACATTAACATCATTTGTCCGCAAAACTAGAAGATTATTTTGGAAGAAAAAGATGCAATCTAAAAAATGCTCATACACATATAAAAAAAAAAAAAAAAAAAAAACAAAATCACAAGAGACATACATATAAAAATCAAAAATGACTACAAAACGAATTCTTGTAAATGAGTTGCATAAACAATTAGATGATTTGTGACATTTAGATGTTAGATGTAGAATTAGATGATTTGTGTGATGAACATATATTTGTGGCAAGCTGATCTGGTCTGGTTTATCAGATCAGGTGTCTGCTGGCTGTTCTGATTTATCAGATTAGGTATTTTAGCTGTTCTGATTTATCAGATTAGGTATTTTTAGCTGTTCTAGTCTTTTAGATGGTATGATATTAATAAACGACATCAAGCTGATAAAATACTTGAAAATCGTGCTTCGGAAAGAGTTTTAAGCCGAGGATAGTAGTATTGGCGAGAAAACAAATGCATATTTTGTAAGCAACGCAATGAAAGCAAAAGTTAAATTTGGAATGGGGGTAAAGGGTCAATACAAAAGTGGAAAGAAAATTTTTAACGATGCGGTAAGAATGGCTACAAAAAGTTTAAAGAAGGAAAAACCCAGAGATATTAATGACGCTATTAAAATTGCACGTAGAGTTATCAATGAATCTCTAAAAGGAAAAAAATCTAAAGTTGTTATACCTCGCATAATAAATGTTCCCAAAATTGGAGGTTTCTTGCCTTTAGTATCAATTCTTACAGCACTCGGAGCCTTAGGTAGTCTATCTTCTGGTGGATCAGCTATTGCTAAAGCAATTAACACTGCTAAAAATGCTAAGCAAAATCTTGATGAGGCCATTAAACATAATAAAACAATGGAGGCTATTGCAATGGGAAAAGGATTATTTCTTAAGCCATATAAAAAGGGATATGGTCTTGCATGTAATAAATCATCAAAAAACTGTTAAAGATGCTACCCAAAAGACCACTCACTGATGTTGATTTAAGGATGTTTGCCACACATATTCCCTATTTTAGAGGTATTTTTATGCTAGACTCACTCCCCAAACGTCCTAGACTCAAAGAATGTGGAATTATTAATTTAGATTCATCAATTGGCTATGGAACACATTGGGTAGCATACTATAAAAATAATCAACAAAATGAATATTTTGATAGTTTTGGAAATTTGCAGCCACCGTTAGAAGTAGTAAAATACTTGGGTAGAAATTTAGAATATAACTACAATCAACATCAAAAATATAATTCGTTTAATTGTGGACATTTATGCCTACAATTTTTGTATGAAATTTATAATAAATGAAAAGAAAACTTTTTTAAATAAACTATATAATTTTGTTTTATTTAATAACATTTGATTACATTTTAATTCCATACTGGATATGTACTATTTTGAAGAATAATATATTCATTATTTAAATTGAATTGCTCCAGCTGCAATTGATATGATTTCTCGTGTACTCCAGCTTCTTTTTTAATGCAGTAATTTCCAGAGGATAATTCCACTAGTTCTTCTTCAGTCATGGCGTTATATCTAGTTGGTAGAAATATAATGTTATTTTCGACTTCAAGTCTTATGCATTTGTCAAATTTAGTTTTAATTCGTATGGCTTTCAACACAGTATAGGATTTTAAATTCTCCATGTCTTTAATATAGAGAATTGGTTTACTGTTGAAATTATTAAATTTATTAATTAGAGATGATGAAATATCCATTTTTGACTTTACTATTGGACTGCTTTTTATTTAATGATTGTTCTTACATTCCTATAATTAAAATTAAGGAAAATAATTGAAAAATGTCTTATTAAAACAATATTTAGAGAATAACATTTTTTTCACACACAGAAATTTAAAATTTTTCCTTTATATTTTCACACTCATCATTAATATTTTTGTTTAAAACAATTTAGAAAAATAAAAATTTATCACATTCCAAAAAAACAACAACCAAAAATAAGAAGAACCCTAATTTAATTTTTATTTTCAATTTTTAATTTTTATTTTTTAATTTTCAATTTTTAATTTTTATTTTTCAATTTTTAATTTTTATATTCCACTGAAACTTTTAATGGGATTTGCTGAAGATTTCAATAAAGTAATTTTAAAATCTAAACATGAATTAATTTTTACTGCGTAGTAAAAGTGATGAAGGCATGGTGTATTCAACAGCAAATACTGAAAAAACCCAAAATAAAAATTACAAATATTTCATGGAGAATTCCTCATGTACACTTATCGGATTTTAGTAAATTAAATATGATGAAAGTGATAAAAACGGAGAAAACTTACCAATAGCATTCCACAGTTGGGACTGTCATTATAATCCTCAACTAACAACTGGAAATACTAACATTTGGAATGTAAAGTTAGCTACCAACAGAGAACGTCCTTGTTTTGCATTAATAATAGCATTCCAAAATGATAATAAATTTGTTCACTACAATTTAACTAACCTCAAAGTTCACTTGAATTCAGAATCATATCCTTATGATGATCTTAATATTAAATTTGCTAATGAACGCTTTGCTATTCTCTATGATATGTATGTGAGATTTCAACAAAACTATTATATGAGAGATCCTCAACCCATCCTGAATTGTCAAGAATTTAAACATACTGCTCCTATTATTGTCATTGATGTGAGCCATCAAAATGAATCTACTACAAACGGCCCAATTGATATAAAAATTGAGTTTGAGACAAGCAGTAATATTCCAGAAAACACGTCTGCCTATTGTATTCTCATCCATGATCGATTAATTGAATATAATCCTTTAATTGTTCAAGTACGCAAAGTTGTTTAAATAAATGACAATATGCCAAAAACATATAGTCGCATTTGTCAACATGAAAAATTAAATTTTCCTCAAACACAGTTATTTTCATAATTTTTTCTAAAATCTTTATAAAATATCATCTATTACATAAGAAATATTTAAAAAAATTAATTTAAGTCTAAATAAAATAAAAATTATAATACAATTAAAAATTAATACAATGTTTTATTTACATCTTCCAAATCAATATTTGTAAATATATCATCATCACTATCAATCTCCATAAACATATCACTAATATTATTATGAACATTTAAATTATTATTTTCAAATATCAGAAACAATGATATTAAATCCAACACTACGAGAGAGAATTGACACCTTTCTTTTTGAATATGATGGACACATTTCTTTTGAGGATCTCCATTATATATTAAACTTTACGAATATAATGGATGAATTTGAAAATAAGGAGTGCCTAGACTCGATACATGGGGAACATTTCATTGATTGTCCATGATCTACTGATAGTTGCGGAGAGGGACCTGATACTTGTAGCTGTTTTGTCTATAGACAGAGAAAACGATCTATAATTAATTTTATTGAAATGTATTATAAACATCTAAGCGTTTAATAAATGAATAAAATGAAAAATATACAAAATACATTGTCTTGTATATTATTTTAAATAGTATCCAAATTTTACTATGTCACCTAAAACACTTGACACATTATGTCTGTAGGCTAAGTTTTTGATCCATATAAAAATTTTACATGTATATCAAAGCGACGTACAAGATGTGTTTGATTAAAAATATTCTCATAATGTAAACACAATTTAAATATTAGACAAATTTTTATCATGTCGCCTAAAAACTTGACATAATACTGTCATCCACATATTTTAAATATTACACTAATTTGATTATATTGTGTACAAATTCTTCTCAAAAATATTTTCATAATGTAAACACAATAAAAGGGTTTCTTGTTACAATCGTTTTGTATACTTGCGATGCGTTTACGACGGTATCATAAAACGTTTGGGTGTATGTCTGTTTGACATATTGACCACCCGGAAAAGTACTTGAAACAATGCTGAAATGCTGCTGTAGCATTTTAGAAAAGTTAGTTCTAAGACTATATTTAGTATAAATACTAGTGTAAATTATTTTGTAAAATTAGCGTTAAACACAACTTTAAAATAAACAGTACTAATAAGTACTAACAAAATAAAAAACCCAACTCGTGTCACACCTAACTTATTATATGACGATCCTACGGACACTACTGATGCAGTAGTACAGCGAACCGTTACAACAATATTCCTAAGAAAAATCCTGCGACTGCAAATGCACCACCAGCTATAAGCATCAGTGCCGAGTTATTCGTACTAATTTGTATGATAACTACTATTACAGTCGTTGTAAAGTATTTAAAGAACTATATCCGTAAGCAAGTAATAAGACAAACAACCAGGGACTCTATAAACAAGATATAGCTTAATCACACTTCGTGATTAAGCTAGAGCTAAACTGTTCAAACCACGTCTTATTTATTCCCTTCGCAAGATTGGCCGCTACTAAAACAGAATTGTCACGATTACAAGCCGCTGATATTATTGAACCTGTGTCAGTTACAGAGTGGGCTTCTCCAATTGTTATTATTCTCAAAGCCGATGGTTCCTTAAGATTATATGGTGATTGTAAAGTTACCGTAAATCCATGTATGCAAGTGGATCAGTATCCAATATCGATGAACTGTTCTCGAGACTGAATGGTTTAAAAGAATTCACAAAACTACATTTTTCAGATGCTTATCTACAGGTTGAACTAGATGAAGGAAGTAAAGCCTATACCACAATTACAACTCCGTTCGGCATATCGCTCCGGCGATATTTCAAAAAATTGCTGATCAAATAATTGCTTTACATACCACATTGTGCAACATATCTCGACGATATTTTAGTCACTGGTCGTAGTCGTAAAGAACACGTTCAAAATGTCTTGACAATTCTGAAACGCGTTGAGGATTTCGGTTTTAAATGTAAACTTTCTAAATGCGAATTTTTTCTAAAGGAAGTTACCTACTTAGGATATGTAATTTCAGAGGAAGGTAAACGAGGAAATCCTGAGCTATTTCTGTTATTTCCAATATTGCAATTCCGTCATCAGTAAAGGAAGTTGAATCTTTTATTGGTAAAATTAACTATTATTCTAAATTCATACCAAATTTTTCTTCTCGCTGTGCTCCTTTAAATCAATTTCGGCGCGAAAAGACAACAAATTTTTTTGGAATTCTAAATGTCAAAATGCATTTGACAATCGTATTTAATAAAGGAACCACTGGTAGTTCATTACGATCCGACTTCACCGGTAATACTTAATACTGACGCCTCTTTTTACGGTATAGAAGCAGTAAGTTTTCATCGATTTTCCAATGGCGAAGAACTTCCAATGGCTTTTGCTTCAAAAACGTTATCTACCGCTGAAAGGAACTATTCGACAATTGAAAAAGAAGGATTAGCTATAGTTTATGCCGTTAAAAATTTTCATCAGATTTCCAACCACTTATTGCTATCTTTCATCAAAGAAGGGTTTACCACAACATACTACTTTACGACTACAACGATGGGCTCTTGTTTTAATGAATTATGACTACGAAATTCGATACAAGCCAGGAAACAAAAATCACGTAGCTGATGCACTTTGAAGGTTGCCTGCTGGACCGGATACATATCTTGAGGATAAAAATGGATTTGATCCAACTATTGATAACATTTGTAACACACCTCTTTTTGGAGTTTCGTGGAAACGGCACCACTGTTGCTGCGGCTCAGCTCGCCGGAATGGCTGGGTTCTTTTCCACCAGAGGTTGTACATTTAACTTAGTGTGCGTGCCATATACTTAAAAAAAGTATGAAATCATAAGCAAGAATAAGATTCAAATTTAAATGCTCTAAACAAAAACTAACGGACAGGTTGCTAAAAACCGGTAACCTAATTCAAAATTGACCGGATACGAATATTCTAAAATTTGGAAATTAAAACAGACTGACTAAAAAGATCAACTACAGATTTTTCCACCTGACATCGACAGGATTAACTCTCGCTAGGACACAGCTAGAACTGTCCCCTCAGGGGACATTTGCACTGTAATCATTTGCACTTCCCTTTAAGGGTACGTTACTTTTTCAATCGCAAATTAAATCCAATTACCACATGATTAATGTTAATTCAATATACAAAAATAGGTTTTATTAGTTGTTTCTTTTTGTTTGTACATTATTAATTATTTTTGTCTTATTTTAACTTAAGTTAATTATTCAAAAAAACTTATATATATATATATTACTCTTCTAAATGTATAAAAAAAACTTTACTAATCTGGTAAATACTATTATTATTAAATATTTAATATGCGCAAGATTTAGGTTTCTGTTTGGTAATTTAGCTTTTTTTTATTATTATTATTATTCGTTTAAACAAAAAAAATGTTTTTATAATTAATTAATTTATATATAAATTTAATTTATTTATTTCAACAATTAGTTTATTTAAACAAAATTTTTTTAATTATTTATTATTATTATTTTATTCATTTTATATTGTTATATTTTTTTAGTTTTTTTTTTAGTTTATATAAATATTGATTTATTTTATTTTATATATACTTAACGTGTTGTTTTTTTTTATTTATCTAAGTTTTTAATTTAAGTTTTTCTTTTTTTTTGCAAAATAAAAAAAATATATTTTATATAAACCTAAAAAAATACAGAATTTATGTGTATGAGACTTTTGTCAATTATTTGTTTTATGTATAATTTAACTTATGCTTAATAAATTTTAGTTATTTTTATATTTTTGGATATGCGAAACTACAAGTATTATGGTTAATTTGCATTTTTGCAAACTTTGGTTTTTTTTAGATTTTAGCTCAGGGATGTTAAAGTTGGTACAATTGTACTTTTTTTGGTACATTTTGACCTTCTAAAGTACCGTGGTACTACCGCGACTCATTTGGTACAATTTAAAAATTTTTAATTTTTCCCCTTTTTGAAATTTTAGTATAGCAAACAAATTGTTGTGTCCTTTTTCATTGCATTTATTCGTTTTATGTAATGAGCTCTTAAAATATGTGCGACTATATCCGCCAGATTTGACGATTTATCATCATTTTAAGGATTTTGCAGAATAAAGTTGGCAATTTTTTTTTTTTTTAATATCGATTAAAAATTTACGATTTTTTACAAAATTTATCTGGCAGCTCTTACATATATTGACAATTGTTGCAGCCAACTTCATTTTTATTTTGAATTTATTAAAATTCTGAAGAAGTGAAAATTGATATATAGATATGGCATCACTTACAACATATGGGAAAACAGTGGACATTAGAGTGAGGTGAGTTTCTAAAAATAGAACTGTTGTGTTGTTGGAGTTGTACTTCTGAGATTATGTATGCAAGAACAAAAACACCGTGTATTGAATAAAACTAGTTTTAATCACAACAAAACTCGACCTAACGATAGCTCAGAGGGCTAAAGCGCTCTGTCTAACGTGTAGTGCGAGTGCATGTGGCATTAGAAATCAGTTTATCTATACCACGGTCAGTGATTGCACAGAAAAATTTCATATAGACGCAGTCGAACAAATAAAAACATAACAAATATTACATTATTCAAAAATTCAAAAAAAACAGGGTCACTGATGAAGGTTCAATACCAGAAACTGCGCAGTCTGATTCAGAAAAAATTGAAAATTTGCAATGTACTTACATATGATTTTTAGATAATACACTCATTCTTCTCTACCACGCCTTTCACAATTAAATTAAATAAAATTGCATATTAATTATAGTATTAACTGCAATTGTCTGAAAAAGACGTTAAAATTCAAACTCAAACGAAAATTAAATTATTGTTAAAGAAATGAAAGAAAATCCCAAGCAATCTTATATATTTTTAATTTATAACGAGCTCTCAACCTCCGTATATTTACAAAAATAAAGCAAATCAAACATATTAGCTAGGTTGATACTAGTATTTCGATCTGGTTAAAGATCTTATCAGAACCCAATGTTTTAGAAAAGTTATAGCCTCCATAATAGGCAGAACTTTAACAAAAAACCGATTAATCATTAATTTTGCTCCATTCTTGTCTTCTTAGTAAAAATATTACTTGAGCCAGAGTAAAAACTAAAATTTAACTGAAATCGTTAAAAAATTAAAACGTTTGTAGTTTTTGGTCGGTAGTAGCTAATTTTTAAAATGAACTGAATGTCAATATGTTTCCAGACATTTCTAATCGTTGCTGGAATTTTATCCATTCCACACTGGTCTGCAAATGTGGAAAGAGTTTTTTTCTTTTCAAAATATAATAAAAACTAAGGAAAGAAACAGACTACATTAGCTAACATTATCAAGTCTCATACAGACTAAGGATTGGTTAAGAGCGACAAATTTATGCTGCTATGATGTAGAAATTCCAAATAGTTTATTAACTAAACAAATAATTCCATGATTTGGTCTCATATATTCATAAGACTTTTTTATGCCTTATTTTATTCATACATATAATGTATGTTATTGGAAGGTTTTGTTTTTTTTTCTGTACATGTGAATTTTTATGTATTTTTTTTTGTTGTTTTAATAAATTTTAAAAAAATGGTACCGTCAAGGTCCAAAAAGTACAATTTTTTTTGGAGGTTGGTACAAAATTGAAAACCCCATTTAACATCCCTGTTTTAGCTGTTAAGTATGTAAGAGTGTTGTGTGTATATAAAAAAATGTTTCTTTGTTGGTTGGTTTGCATAGGTTTCATTTGTCTATTCTTGTGAAAGGAAATTTTAAACTTAATTGTATTGCATACGATTTATATGTACGTAGTCCTTATGAATGAATATATTTTATAGATGTTTTTTTTAGTTTAGTTTTTTTGTGTGTTAGATCGAAATTTAATTTAACAGGAAGTTTCCAAGAGGAGCATATATGAAAGAAGTAAGGAGGTTAAATATTGAAAACTAAATGTTGAAATTTGTATTATGTATTATGTATTTTTGAATGAAACTTGACAATACTGTTTTAGAAATTTTGTTTCACATTCAATCCACAGTAGTATTGTTTTAATAAGAGTGGTAAGTTAGAATACGGGTTTCCTTACTCTTTTGACGTGTGACAAAAAGGCTCTTGCCCCGGCTACTATTTTATTGAAGTTCGCAGATATTCAGCAGGCATTCAACAACTCTAACTGACCACCCAGTTGCTATAACAGATGGCGATTCGCCTCCTGTTGCAGGTTGATGTCCTTGGTGTTTGATTCTGCTGGTATAAAATGTGCTTGTATCTCAAACCTAAGCCGGTACTGCCAGACGCAGCGTTTTGTTACCTGGATGCCAAATTTAAACAAATAATATTGTCCGTTTTATATGCAAAATCATGTGGCATAGGCATTAAAAACTATCACGAAACTCGCCGAAAATAAAATAAGTTCCATATAATACCAAAAAAAAGGATTCTGTAATTTTAATCAATTGAAACTCTATTATAACAAGAATTATGCCAATTCAGTTGATTCATTTATTATTAAAAGGATCACGGGTGTCAAATTGAAATCAATAAGAAAAATGGCATTAGAGCAATTAACCGTTTAAATCCTGAGCTTCAATGGCCGGGAACCTTTTGAAAACAAATTTTCAAGGCAAATCTTCCCACGGCCTCTCAGTATCGTCGTATAGAGGTATTTGGACACGAATCGAAACAATTAAAGGCTGCCGCTACCGAACGGGTTAATAATATTTAATAAAAATGTTTCTCTTACAAATCACGATATGATTAATCCCCATAACAAATGCCCTGAATATCAATTTAATGAAGAAAATTTCAACATTAAATCAACATTGTTATAATGTTACAATTTAATTGAAATAATTAAGATTGAGATAACAATGGATTTCAAGCGAAAGAAAAAATAAAAAAAATAACTAAATGCCACTAGAAATGAATAATTTTGTTATAAATTGACTCACCTTTTTGTCACTTTACCAAATTTTGTTTTTAATTTTTTAAAATGATCTCCAAAAGAAAACCTCAATTTCAATGGCTTGATAACCGGCTCGGAATAAGGTTTATACTTAGACCACTTTAATAATTATTACAAAAAAAAAATAATTGTGCAATATTACCGTCTCAGCACGTGTGTCAAAATTGAGTGACCGAACGTAGAAGTTCGTCCGAACGTCAACGACTCGCTTTTTAACAATCCTGTTCTTTCCTCAACTTGTCAACACAGTGGCATCCTTGTCGACTGACTTTTGACAGTTGACATCTGCTGTCAACGCAATAATAAAAAAAATTAAATACAACTTAAAGTTGTATTCGAATTCAAATTTGATCAAATTAAATGTGCCTTGTTGTGAAAGTGTGGTCGTCACAAAGCCAGCTTTTTAGGCAAAACCTGTGGCGCCTGCAAAAGTTGGGAACCAAAGAAGACCATCAACCATATTAACAAAGGTGAGTGAACATCAACCATATTAACAGTGTAACAAATAACAAAAAAAAAAATTAATTGTCTCCGTCTTTCCAGATGCACTGATGTAACAAATAGTCCTTAAGACTATTCAGAGTATTTTTTTTTTTAATAAAAGGAAGAACTAATAGGAGTCAGGTCATCTGTGTTAAGTTGAGCATACAAACTAAAAACCAAGTTCTATAATTGCAAAAAAATAATATAAATTTACTAACCATAAAAACTATTTTTACTTTCAGACAGTTGTAGATATTAGATAGAAAATGTAAGGAAACAGTGTATCACTTGACACTCTAGGTTGCAAAGACACTAATCGTCCCGTGCCCCAAATGTTCTCCATATGTATATTAAAAATATAACTTATATAAATTATTATAACAAATACAGTAATTTATTTTTTTCATATCACCACTAATACGTTATTGTTCATTTTATTTATCTAGCTTCTTTCTTCCTTAGCTACACGATAAAACACCAATATTCAAACCAAAGAAAAAAAAAAGAATTAAAATTAGAGTTAGAATTAGAATTTCTCTTTAACATTAGAAACTGATATTAACATACTTATTTCGTAGCTTTTTATGTCAGGATGCTTTTTTAAATTCGCACACTATTTTTTATATTTATTTTAATTAAATTTAAGAAATATTTTATTTGCATAATAAAATTTTCATTTGTCAAGATCAATCAATTGCAATAATACTGTTCGTCCAAAATACTACTGTTAAATTTTACCAAGTTCTATTTGATTAAAATGTAAGTAAATTTTTGTAAGATTTTACATATAAGGTAAAATTGTATACATAGATAAAATTGTTAAAATGTTAATTTTTCATAATGATATGACTTGTCACGTGGAAAGTGTGGTACATAATTTGTTAAACGTGGTAAATTCTACTGAATTTCAATGAAAAAGATATTTCTAAGTATGCTTTCACCATCTTCCCCCCCTGTGAATTTTTTGTGTATGTGCAAAGAAAAAATTTACAAAATAGGAAACCTAATTTGTACTAAACGTGGTAAATCGACTGAATTTTAATGACATAAAATTTTACTAAGTACACACAAAAAAATTTCCAGTGGGAATACGTTGAAAGCATACTTAGTAAAATTTTTTTCATTGAAATTCTGTGAATTTATATCAAGTTTTGTTAAAATAGTTCTGTGGAATTCAAACGGTCTTTCCCAACATATTCTCGAATTAACATCTTTCCTGAATCGATTTTCTATCGATATTCTACTAGTTTCTGAAACCCATTTTACGCAAAAAAGCTTCATAAACATACCGAACTACTCTTCCTATTCCACAAATCATCCTGACAATACAGCTCATGAAGGTACAGAAATAATAATACAAAAACATATAAAATGCACCGAAATCCAAAAATTTAGAAAAGACTATATCCAAGCAACTTCCTTATTAATAGAAAACCTTCACGGCCCTCTTGTAATATATTCTGCTTACTGTCCTCCTAATCACAATAACACCTGTCATGAATACCTTGAGTATTTAAAATCACTTGGTCATCGTTTCATAACTGGGGTGACTTTAACTCCAAAAAACACCATATGGGGTTCTAGGTTAACTCTCCCAAAAGGAAAACAATTACTTGTAGCAATACTAGTATAAAAAAGCAACTGGGGGAACCTACCTTCTGGCCAACAAATATAAATAAAAAAACCTGATCTTATAGACTTTTTTATAACTAAAAACATAAACCACGGATATCTAAAAATTTAATCTTGTTTTGAACTGTCCTCTGACCAATCGCCCATTATACCTACCTTTAAATCAAGCTTTTTACTTGAAACTCAAAATAAATATATTTACAACTCGAAAACTGACTGGGAATGAATATATTATTCTTCAAAATAGTACATATCCAGTATGGAATTAAAATGTAATCAAATGTTATTAAATAAAACAAAATTATATAGTTTATTTAAAAAAGTTTTCTTTTCATTTATTATAAATTTCATACAAAAATTGTAGGCATAAATGTCCACAATTAAACGAATTATATTTTTGATGTTGATTGTAGTTATATTCTAAATTTCTACCCAAGTATTTTACTACTTCCAACGGTGGCTGCAAATTTCCAAAACTATCAAAATATTCATTTTGTTGATTATTTTTATAGTATGCTACCCAATGTGTTCCATAGCCAATTGATGAATCTAAATTAATAATTCCACATTCTTTGAGTCTAGGACGTTTGGGGAGTGAGTCTAGCATAAAAATACCTCTAAAATAGGGAATATGTGTGGCAAACATCCTTAAATCAACATCAGTGAGTGGTCTTTTGGGTAGCATCTTTAACAGTTTTTTGATGATTTATTACATGCAAGACCATATCCCTTTTTATATGGCTTAAGAAATAATCCTTTTCCCATTGCAATAGCCTCCATTGTTTTATTATGTTTAATGGCCTCATCAAGATTTTGCTTAGCATTTTTAGCAGTGTTAATTGCTTTAGCAATAGCTGATCCACCAGAAGATAGACTACCTAAGGCTCCGAGTGCTGTAAGAATTGATACTAAAGGCAAGAAACCTCCAATTTTGGGAACATTTATTATGCGAGGTATAACAACTTTAGATTTTTTTCCTTTTAGAGATTCATTGATAACTCTACGTGCAATTTTAATAGCGTCATTAATATCTCTGGGTTTTTCCTTCTTTAAACTTTTTGTAGCCATTCTTACCGCATCGTTAAAAATTTTCTTTCCACTTTTGTATTGACCCTTTACCCCCCATTCCAAATTTAACTTTTGCTTTCATTGCGTTGCTTACAAAATATGCATTTGTTTTCTCGCCAATACTACTATCCTCGGCTAAAACTCTTTCCCAAGCACGATTTTCAAGTATTTTATCAGCTTGATGTCGCTTATTAATATCCTTATTTTGGGAATATGATTATAATGTTTAAGCAGGATGAAATGAATATGAAGCACATATATAGCGATCACGTTGGAATGGATATGAGCTATAAGAAATTTTATGATACATATATGTCAAGAATGTTGGAAAGACAAGTATGGATTTTTAATAATAAGCAAAGATGATGATTTAGATGCAGGTCGCTATAGAAAATCGTTTAATATTTTCATTGAAATATAAAAAAGGTAAATTCATAAATTCTACTTAGTCAAGAATAGATCACTGAATCAATTACATCTAAATTGATTTCTATACAATCATCTGTTTATTAATATCAGACCAGCCAGCAGACATCTGATCTGATAAACCAGACCAGCCAGCAGACACCTGATCTGATAAACCAGACCAGCCAGTAGACATCTGATCTTGCCGATACCTAATCATAATTTCAAAACTAATAAACGATGGAAGAAAAAGTTTTGGAAGAATTAGTAAAGACGAGAAATTCTTTGAAAAGGAAATTTCAAAGTATAAAATTTGATGAATCTAACACACTCAATTTAGGCCTATAACGGAACCATTGAAGGAATTTATTGATATTTCTAAAAATACGAATACAATTTCAAAAATTATTAAAGATGAAATTAAAAATGAAATGGCTAATTACTCAAATATTAGCTTTAACAAAGTACCGATGAAATTCGAGTCAAGTACTCCGAAGAAAGAACATATAAGTACTAATGGTGAAGATGAGACACAAAAGTCTTTTTATAAGACAAATGATGATGAAAATTTCTATTCTCAAGAGGATACAATAGAGAATGATGATATTAATGTTTCAACAAATCCGATAGATTTATCCCGGTTGGGTAAAAAAAAATATGTTGGATACTCTATATGGACCACATAAAAATTCTAGTGGAGAATGGAAATTTGGTAACAGCAATATAAAAATAACTGACGATAAAATTGAGGTAGGAAACCAAATGTGGCTCCTTACACCAGGTCTTTATCAGTTAATGTTTTATTCAAAACCAATGAATTATGATAAAACTGAATTGGAGATTTACAAGAAGATTTTAATTGAAACAAATGCTCATAAAAGAGATTATAAATCCGATGGACAGCTAAAAGGCACCAGAGCATATAAATATCGAAACATTATAAGTAAATTATTTAAAAATGATAAGACAGGAAGTGGTTTAATGAAATTGAATTCAAATAAATCAAATTATATATGTATATTGGAATGATCCAAATGAGTTGGTTGATCGCCTTCGGCTATTGATAGCATCACAAGTCGCTGGTCATAATAATCATAATAATGAAATAGTCTCAATAATTGAAGAATTGCGAGAAGCTGATATTATTATATAAAATCTAATGAATATCTTGCAAATTAATTAATAAGTGCATATCATTCAACATGTGTGAATGTCACATCTATTGAAGCTTGAAATTATGAAATATAAAAAGTAATATATAAAATGCTTCAACGCTGTTTATTATCAATGTGGATAACATTAACATCATTTGTCCGCAAAACTAGAAGATTATTTTGGAAGAAAAAGATGCAATCTAAAAAATGCTCATACACATATAAAAAAAAAAAAAAAAAAAACAAAATCACAAGAGACATACATATAAAAATCAAAAATGACTACAAAACGAATTCTTGTAAATGAGTTGCATAAACAATTAGATGATTTGTGACATTTAGATGTTAGATGTAGAATTAGATGATTTGTGTGATGAACATATATTTGTGGCAAGCTGATCTGGTCTGGTTTATCAGATCAGGTGTCTGCTGGCTGTTCTGATTTATCAGATTAGGTATTTTTAGCTGTTCTGATTTATCAGATTAGGTATTTTTAGCTGTTCTAGTCTTTTAGATGGTATGATATTAATAAACGACATCAAGCTGATAAAATACTTGAAAATCGTGCTTCGGAAAGAGTTTTAGCCGAGGATAGTAGTATTGGCGAGAAAACAAATGCATATTTTGTAAGCAACGCAATGAAAGCAAAAGTTAAATTTGGAATGGGGGTAAAGGGTCAATACAAAAGTGGAAAGAAAATTTTTAACGATGCGGTAAGAATGGCTACAAAAAGTTTAAAGAAGGAAAAACCCAGAGATATTAATGACGCTATTAAAATTGCACGTAGAGTTATCAATGAATCTCTAAAAGGAAAAAAATCTAAAGTTGTTATACCTCGCATAATAAATGTTCCCAAAATTGGAGGTTTCTTGCCTTTAGTATCAATTCTTACAGCACTCGGAGCCTTAGGTAGTCTATCTTCTGGTGGATCAGCTATTGCTAAAGCAATTAACACTGCTAAAAATGCTAAGCAAAATCTTGATGAGGCCATTAAACATAATAAAACAATGGAGGCTATTGCAATGGGAAAAGGATTATTTCTTAAGCCATATAAAAAGGGATATGGTCTTGCATGTAATAAATCATCAAAAAACTGTTAAAGATGCTACCCAAAAGACCACTCACTGATGTTGATTTAAGGATGTTTGCCACACATATTCCCTATTTTAGAGGTATTTTTATGCTAGACTCACTCCCCAAACGTCCTAGACTCAAAGAATGTGGAATTATTAATTTAGATTCATCAATTGGCTATGGAACACATTGGGTAGCATACTATAAAAATAATCAACAAAATGAATATTTTGATAGTTTTGGAAATTTGCAGCCACCGTTAGAAGTAGTAAAATACTTGGGTAGAAATTTAGAATATAACTACAATCAACATCAAAAATATAATTCGTTTAATTGTGGACATTTATGCCTACAATTTTTGTATGAAATTTATAATAAATGAAAAGAAAACTTTTTTAAATAAACTATATAATTTTGTTTTATTTAATAACATTTGATTACATTTTAATTCCATACTGGATATGTACTATTTTGAAGAATAATATATTCATTATTTAAATTGAATTGCTCCAGCTGCAATTGATATGATTTCTCGTGTACTCCAGCTTCTTTTTTAATGCAGTAATTTCCAGAGGATAATTCCACTAGTTCTTCTTCAGTCATGGCGTTATATCTAGTTGGTAGAAATATAATGTTATTTTCGACTTCAAGTCTTATGCATTTGTCAAATTTAGTTTTAATTCGTATGGCTTTCAACACAGTATAGGATTTTAAATTCTCCATGTCTTTAATATAGAGAATTGGTTTACTGTTGAAATTATTAAATTTATTAATTAGAGATGATGAAATATCCATTTTTGACTTTACTATTGGACTGCTTTTTATTTAATGATTGTTCTTACATTCCTATAATTAAAATTAAGGAAAATAATTGAAAAATGTCTTATTAAAACAATATTTAGAGAATAACATTTTTTTCACACACAGAAATTTAAAATTTTTCCTTTATATTTTCACACTCATCATTAATATTTTTGTTTAAACAATTTAGAAAAATAAAAATTTATCACATTCCAAAAAAAACAACAACCAAAAATAAGAAGAACCCTAATTTAATTTTTATTTTCAATTTTTAATTTTTATTTTTTAATTTTCAATTTTTAATTTTTATTTTTCAATTTTTAATTTTTATATTCCACTGAAACTTTTAATGGGATTTGCTGAAGATTTCAATAAAGTAATTTTAAAATCTAAACATGAATTAATTTTTACTGCGTAGTAAAAGTGATGAAGGCATGGTGTATTCAACAGCAAATACTGAAAAAACCCAAAATAAAAATTACAAATATTTCATGGAGAATTCCTCATGTACACTTATCGGATTTTAGTAAATTAAATATGATGAAAGTGATAAAAACGGAGAAAACTTACCAATAGCATTCCACAGTTGGGACTGTCATTATAATCCTCAACTAACAACTGGAAATACTAACATTTGGAATGTAAAGTTAGCTACCAACAGAGAACGTCCTTGTTTTGCATTAATAATAGCATTCCAAAATGATAATAAATTTGTTCACTACAATTTAACTAACCTCAAAGTTCACTTGAATTCAGAATCATATCCTTATGATGATCTTAATATTAAATTTGCTAATGAACGCTTTGCTATTCTCTATGATATGTATGTGAGATTTCAACAAAACTATTATATGAGAGATCCTCAACCCATCCTGAATTGTCAAGAATTTAAACATACTGCTCCTATTATTGTCATTGATGTGAGCCATCAAAATGAATCTACTACAAACGGCCCAATTGATATAAAAATTGAGTTTGAGACAAGCAGTAATATTCCAGAAAACACGTCTGCCTATTGTATTCTCATCCATGATCGATTAATTGAATATAATCCTTTAATTGTTCAAGTACGCAAAGTTGTTTAAATAAATGACAATATGCCAAAAACATATAGTCGCATTTGTCAACATGAAAAATTAAATTTTCCTCAAACACAGTTATTTTCATAATTTTTTCTAAAATCTTTATAAAATATCATCTATTACATAAGAAATATTTAAAAAAATTAATTTAAGTCTAAATAAAATAAAAATTATAATACAATTAAAAATTAATACAATGTTTTATTTACATCTTCCAAATCAATATTTGTAAATATATCATCATCACTATCAATCTCCATAAACATATCACTAATATTATTATGAACATTTAAATTATTATTTTCAAATATCAGAAACAATGATATTAAATCCAACACTACGAGAGAGAATTGACACCTTTCTTTTTGAATATGATGGACACATTTCTTTTGAGGATCTCCATTATATATTAAACTTTACGAATATAATGGATGAATTTGAAAATAAGGAGTGCCTAGACTCGATACATGGGGAACATTTCATTGATTGTCCATGATCTACTGATAGTTGCGGAGAGGGACCTGATACTTGTAGCTGTTTTGTCTATAGACAGAGAAAACGATCTATAATTAATTTTATTGAAATGTATTATAAACATCTAAGCGTTTAATAAATGAATAAAATGAAAAATATACAAAATACATTGTCTTGTATATTATTTTAAATAGTATCCAAATTTTACTATGTCACCTAAAACACTTGACACATTATGTCTGTAGGCTAAGTTTTTGATCCATATAAAAATTTTACATGTATATCAAAGCGACGTACAAGATGTGTTTGATTAAAAATATTCTCATAATGTAAACACAATTTAAATATTAGACAAATTTTATCATGTCGCCTAAAAACTTGACATAATACTGTCATCCACATATTTTAAATATTACACTAATTTGATTATATTGTGTACAAATTCTTCTCAAAAATATTTTCATAATGTAAACACAATAAAAGGGTTTCTTGTTACAATCGTTTTGTATACTTGCGATGCGTTTACGACGGTATCATAAAACGTTTGGGTGTATGTCTGTTTGACATATTGACCACCCGGAAAAGTACTTGAAACAATGCTGAAATGCTGCTGTAGCATTTTAGAAAAGTTAGTTCTAAGACTATATTTTAGTATAAATACTAGTGTAAATTATTTTGTAAAATTAGCGTTAAACACAACTTTAAAATAAACAGTACTAATAAGTACTAACAAAATAAAAAACCCAACTCGTGTCACACCTAACTTATTATATGACGATCCTACGGACACTACTGATGCAGTAGTACAGCGAACCGTTACAACAATATTCCTAAGAAAAATCCTGCGACTGCAAATGCACCACCAGCTATAAGCATCAGTGCCGAGTTATTCGTACTAATTTGTATGATAACTACTATTACAGTCGTTGTAAAGTATTTAAAGAACTATATCCGTAAGCAAGTAATAAGACAAACAACCAGGGACTCTATAAACAAGATATAGCTTAATCACACTTCGTGATTAAGCTAGAGCTAAACTGTTCAAACCACGTCTTATTTATTCCCTTCGCAAGATTGGCCGCTACTAAAACAGAATTGTCACGATTACAAGCCGCTGATATTATTGAACCTGTGTCAGTTACAGAGTGGGCTTCTCCAATTGTTATTATTCTCAAAGCCGATGGTTCCTTAAGATTATATGGTGATTGTAAAGTTACCGTAAATCCATGTATGCAAGTGGATCAGTATCCAATATCGATGAACTGTTCTCGAGACTGAATGGTTTAAAAGAATTCACAAAACTACATTTTTCAGATGCTTATCTACAGGTTGAACTAGATGAAGGAAGTAAAGCCTATACCACAATTACAACTCCGTTCGGCATATCGCTCCGGCGATATTTCAAAAAATTGCTGATCAAATAATTGCTTACATACCACATTGTGCAACATATCTCGACGATATTTTAGTCACTGGTCGTAGTCGTAAAGAACACGTTCAAAATGTCTTGACAATTCTGAAACGCGTTGAGGATTTCGGTTTTAAATGTAAACTTTCTAAATGCGAATTTTTTCTAAAGGAAGTTACCTACTTAGGATATGTAATTTCAGAGGAAGGTAAACGAGGAAATCCTGAGCTATTTCTGTTATTTCCAATATTGCAATTCCGTCATCAGTAAAGGAAGTTGAATCTTTTATTGGTAAAATTAACTATTATTCTAAATTCATACCAAATTTTTCTTCTCGCTGTGCTCCTTTAAATCAATTTCGGCGAAAAGACAACAAATTTTTTTGGAATTCTAAATGTCAAAATGCATTTGACAATCGTATTTAATAAAGGAACCACTGGTAGTTCATTACGATCCGACTTCACCGGTAATACTTAATACTGACGCCTCTTTTTACGGTATAGAAGCAGTAAGTTTTCATCGATTTTCCAATGGCGAAGAACTTCCAATGGCTTTTGCTTCAAAAACGTTATCTACCGCTGAAAGGAACTATTCGACAATTGAAAAAGAAGGATTAGCTATAGTTTATGCCGTTAAAAATTTTCATCAGATTTCCAACCACTTATTGCTATCTTTTCATCAAAGAAGGGTTTACCACAACATACTACTTTACGACTACAACGATGGGCTCTTGTTTTAATGAATTATGACTACGAAATTCGATACAAGCCAGGAAACAAAAATCACGTAGCTGATGCACTTTGAAGGTTGCCTGCTGGACCGGATACATATCTTGAGGATAAAAATGGATTTGATCCAACTATTGATAACATTTGTAACACACCTCTTTTGGAGTTTCGTGGAAACGGCACCACTGTTGCTGCGGCTCAGCTCGCCGGAATGGCTGGGTTCTTTTCCACCAGAGGTTGTACATTTAACTTAGTGTGCGTGCCATATACTTAAAAAAAGTATGAAATCATAAGCAAGAATAAGATTCAAATTTAAATGCTCTAAACAAAAACTAACGGACAGGTTGCTAAAAACCGGTAACCTAATTCAAAATTGACCGGATACGAATATTCTAAAATTTGGAAATTAAAACAGACTGACTAAAAAGATCAACTACAGATTTTTCCACCTGACATCGACAGGATTAACTCTCGCTAGGACACAGCTAGAACTGTCCCCTCAGGGGACATTTGCACTGTAATCATTTGCACTTCCCTTTAAGGGTACGTTACTTTTTCAATCGCAAATTAAATCCAATTACCACATGATTAATGTTAATTCAATATACAAAAATAGGTTTTATTAGTTGTTTCTTTTTGTTTGTACATTATTAATTATTTTTGTCTTATTTTAACTTAAGTTAATTATTCAAAAAAACTTATATATATATATATTACTCTTCTAAATGTATAAAAAAAACTTTACTAATCTGGTAAATACTATTATTATTAAATATTTAATATGCGCAAGATTTAGGTTTCTGTTTGGTAATTTAGCTTTTTTTATTATTATTATTATTCGTTTAAACAAAAAAAATGTTTTTATAATTAATTAATTTATATATAAATTTAATTTATTTATTTCAACAATTAGTTATTTAAACAAAATTTTTTTTAATTATTTATTATTATTATTTTATTCATTTTTATATTGTTATATTTTTTTAGTTTTTTTTTTTTAGTTTATATAAATATTGATTTATTTTATTTTATATATACTTAACGTGTTGTTTTTTTTTTATTTATCTAAGTTTTTAATTTAAGTTTTTCTTTTTTTTTGCAAAATAAAAAAATATATTTTATATAAACCTAAAAAAATACAGAATTTATGTGTATGAGACTTTTGTCAATTATTTGTTTTATGTATAATTTAACTTATGCTTAATAAATTTTAGTTATTTTTATATTTTTGGATATGCGAAACTACAAGTATTATGGTTAATTTGCATTTTTGCAAACTTTGGTTTTTTTTAGATTTTAGCTCAGGGATGTTAAAGTTGGTACAATTGTACTTTTTTTGGTACATTTTGACCTTCTAAAGTACCGTGGTACTACCGCGACTCATTTGGTACAATTTAAAAATTTTTAATTTTTCCCCTTTTTGAAATTTTAGTATAGCAAACAAATTGTTGTGTCCTTTTTCATTGCATTTATTCGTTTTATGTAATGAGCTCTTAAAATATGTGCGACTATATCCGCCAGATTTGACGATTTATCATCATTTTAAGGATTTTGCAGAATAAAGTTGGCAATTTTTTTTTTTTTAATATCGATTAAAAATTTACGATTTTTTACAAAATTTATCTGGCAGCTCTTACATATATTGACAATTGTTGCAGCCAACTTCATTTTTATTTTGAATTTATTAAAATTCTGAAGAAGTGAAAATTGATATATAGATATGGCATCACTTACAACATATGGGAAAACAGTGGACATTAGAGTGAGGTGAGTTTCTAAAAATAGAACTGTTGTGTTGTTGGAGTTGTACTTCTGAGATTATGTATGCAAGAACAAAAACACCGTGTATTGAATAAAACTAGTTTTAATCACAACAAAACTCGACCTAACGATAGCTCAGAGGGCTAAAGCGCTCTGTCTAACGTGTAGTGCGAGTGCATGTGGCATTAGAAATCAGTTTATCTATACCACGGTCAGTGATTGCACAGAAAAATTTCATATAGACGCAGTCGAACAAATAAAAACATAACAAATATTACATTATTCAAAAATTCAAAAAAAACAGGGTCACTGATGAAGGTTCAATACCAGAAACTGCGCAGTCTGATTCAGAAAAAATTGAAAATTTGCAATGTACTTATGATTTTTAGATAATACACTCATTCTTCTCTACCACGCCTTTCACAATTAAATTAAATAAAATTGCATATTAATTATAGTATTAACTGCAATTGTCTGAAAAAGACGTTAAAATTCAAACTCAAACGAAAATTAAATTATTGTTAAAGAAATGAAAGAAAATCCCAAGCAATCTTATATATTTTTAATTTATAACGAGCTCTCAACCTCCGTATATTTACAAAAATAAAGCAAATCAAACATATTAGCTAGGTTGATACTAGTATTTCGATCTGGTTAAAGATCTTATCAGAACCCAATGTTTTAGAAAAGTTATAGCCTCCATAATAGGCAGAACTTTAACAAAAAACCGATTAATCATTAATTTTGCTCCATTCTTGTCTTCTTAGTAAAAATATTACTTGAGCCAGAGTAAAAACTAAAATTTAACTGAAATCGTTAAAAAATTAAAACGTTTGTAGTTTTTGGTCGGTAGTAGCTAATTTTTAAAATGAACTGAATGTCAATATGTTTCCAGACATTTCTAATCGTTGCTGGAATTTTATCCATTCCACACTGGTCTGCAAATGTGGAAAGAGTTTTTTTCTTTTCAAAATATAATAAAAACTAAGGAAAGAAACAGACTACATTAGCTAACATTATCAAGTCTCATACAGACTAAGGATTGGTTAAGAGCGACAAATTTATGCTGCTATGATGTAGAAATTCCAAATAGTTTATTAACTAAA
>JAEKOY010000300.1:0-27487 GCA_021234595.1 Delia radicum
CCGACATCAACATAATGAGTCAGCGGGCCGGATGGTACACCAGCACTGGTGCTGAACATGATCTTCGATGCTTGCTCGTCCATTGGCTAAACTTTTTAGCTCGTCGTACAGTGCGGGCATCTTCCCCTCATGCTGGAAGGTACATCCAATCCTTAAAAAGGTTAGGCTTAAAACCACCCTAAAAATACAGTCCAATTACAACATTCTTTGCGCTCTAGAAGGTGATGAAGAGCATGGTTAATCATTATCTTGTTATTATCGAGAGTTAAGTTCACTTATTAGTGATCGGCAGTATGGCTTTCGTAGAAGCCGTTCTACGGTGGACCTGTTTAGCGTCCTTTTCGGAACGTTGGGGTTGTTCCATTCACAGCTTTGGTGAGAACAAAGTGGTTGCTCTACATATTTAATGTTTTACTTCGAGCTTTCTCAGAGATCGCACTATGTATGTTGTTATAAATAGGATCTAATCGAATGAGTTTCAGCTAACTTTAGGGGTGGCCGCAAGATTCTGTTATTTTCCCTATCTTTTTTCATCTTCATTTATGATTTTCTTAATCAAATTTTCAACCCTATCTACTGCTTCGCAAATGACAGCAACATTTGTCCTTTTTTTTCTTTCGATCGTAGGCCAAGCCTTTTTGAGGTTGTGGGCTAAAGCCAAATTATGAACAACACAATTAAAAAGGACCTAACTACAATCTCAGAGTGGTGTCATGTGAATAAGGTCGATTTTAATGTCGCGCAAAGCCCAATGTTGTATGTTGTCGTCTTGGGTTAACTAAAAAAAAAAACAGTTATTTTTAATGTTGCAACATAAAAACATGCTGATATAAATATCAAAGGATATATTGATCTTTATGAAAAAGTCTTTCATAAAATTGCTCTGTATTTTAAAATTGGATTTTTTTTTTTTTAGCAAAAACTGAAGTTATTTGATTTTTGATTTTTTGATAAAGTTATTTTATGACTTTTTGGGCAAAAACAAGTTATTTTTCGATTTTAAAATCCTACAAAAATTAAGACTCATTTGAGTGAAACTATGTCGGAAAATATGCAAGGGAATTTTGAAAATCCTGAAAGATCATGAAAAATGTTTTTTTTTCTAATTGTACTTGCCACATTCACATTTATTTAAAAATTTGGAGATATTAAACAGCATGTTTATAATATGCACTTAATAAATAAAATGAGGTGTTAAAACTTAGGAAACCCATTAAGTAGATACGAGTATATAAATATATGAAAAATAGGCCAAAGTTTTAAAAAACAAATTTGTTGTAATACACAAGACTTATGCAAAAACCTTTCTTTATCCATATAAACTTTTATTTTTCTTAAATTTCTAAACCTGAAAATGCTTTAAAATAATAGCGGCGCTACGAAATAACCCCTAATGAAATAAACCCCAACGGCCAAAAATGAAATACCCCCAAAAAAATTGTGTAAAATTGTTTTTCATTTTAATTTTTTTTGGGGATTATTTCATCTAACGGTTTGGACTTATTCATTATGAAGCAACCCCCAATGAAATAAAGCCCAAAATTTAAATTCTTTGGAGATTATTTCATATGCAATTATTTTGGGGGTTATTTCATATTTTTTGGGGGATATTTCATTTTGCTAAAAGTGAAATTTTTTAATATTTGTTAGTTTTTCTGCGTGGCGGCCTGCGGCCGCTCTTAGGGGTTTTCTCCTCCATGGGACGCGGCAGGTGGCTTCGCTGAATAAAGTTTCCCTGCACGCGTCACACTAGGGAAGATAATGAGACGCGCACAGGAAAACTGTATTCAGCGAAGCCACCTGCCGCGTCCTATGGAGGAGAAACCCCTAAGATCGGCTGCAGGCCGCCACGCAGAAAAACTGAACAGTGTAACAAAGAATCAAAAATATGAAAAACAAAAAATAAAAAAAATTTGGGACATATTTCATTTCTTTGGAGCTTATTTCATTGGGGGTTATTTCATTTCTTCCTTTGGGAGTTATTTCATTACGAAACAACCCCCAAATTTTGGGTGTTATTTCATTTTCAACCTTTGGGGAATATTTCATTCTTTTGGGTATTATTTCATTTTTTTTTTTTGTTGGGACTTATTTCATTTTTTTTGGGATTTATTTCATTGGGGGTTATTTCATTTGTCGTTTGGGTGTTATTTCATTGGGGGTTATTTCGTAGCGCCAAATATAGCGACCTCTAAATATAGACCGATTTGTATAAAATTTATACTACGCACTATTGGAACACGGTCCAGATTCAGTTCTTTATGGGAACAGATTATAATCAAAATTCGTTTTCCTTTGGCCAATATAGGTCAATGTGGCATATTTCATAGAAAATTTTTGAAATAGCTCAATTTCTTACTTACTCTATGCTCTCCTATAAATTAGCGGAACTGTCTACATTGTCTTTTAACTTGTATTATATTTAAAGAACATCTTTAAAAATCTGAAAAAACTTACCAAATCTTACACTAATATTTATAATCAATCAAACAAATCAAATAATCCTTAAGGACATTTACGGTGTTTTGCAAAAAAAAATATTCAATAGATCTTCCATGTGAAAGGGGTTGATCAGTACATACAATCTTGAGTATAAAAGCCGTATTCTTTAAATAAACTAAAGAGGTAAATGTGTTTCTGAGCTAAATTTTATATCAAGGAATTAACCACTAGAAAATTTATAAACCCTAAGAAAGGTAATAGAAATTGATGTTAAAAGTTTATGCTTCAGTTAATTTCATGTTTACGCCAACAAATCTCCAAAAGATCATTTTCAATATAACATAAGATTGAATTATGCCAAAGATTGAGATGATTAGGTACTTGTAAAGTGTGGGAATTTTGAAAAGAAAAAAAGGATATTGTAAGGAAAACATCATTTTCACTTGATTGGATACAAATTTGTGGTTTTATATAAAAAATATTTTACAAAATCTCTTAAGAGGAAAATAATAGAAATAAAAATAGTTGAAAGGGTATAAAAAGTATTGAAAAGGATGTCTGTTGTATGGCTTTTGTATTTCAAAAAAAAAAAAAAAATGCGCCAAAAGTGAATTTGGAATCAAATACAAAAAAAATCTAGGTTAAGTTATTTTAAAATAGTTTTAAATTATTTTTTTTTTTTTTGTATAAAGAAGAATGTTCTGAAAATTCTTTAACTAAGGATTTTATGTATAGAATATTTTTTCTTTAGAAATAATTTTAAATGTTATTACTTTATTTTCAAGCTTGCCGCTGTATAATAGAAGTTGGAAACTAATCTTTGACACAAACATGCCGCTAACATGCCTCAACACTTGTTGTTATCTAAGGATTGTTGTTTTCTTTAAGTACTTGCAGTTTATAACAATTTTTTGCAGATGCCTCTGAAGCAGCATGATTTCCTACTGTTTTTTTTTTTTTTTTTTGTAAATATTATCTAGTGTGATTACAATTATATACATCGTTAATTGTTTCAAAACATTTATCAAAGCACTACTTCGGCATGTGTCTCACTACATACGTCCTAAGCAGTTGTTTTAGTTTGATCAACTTTTTCTTCTATTAGAAAACAACATTTCAGGTTAAAGGACGTTTTATTTAAAATAAACAAAGTCGGTTTTACAAATTATGACCCTTTTGATAAGATTACAAAATGTCATAGTTTGTGCCATAGCAATAAAATATGTATTTAAAAATAGAGCAATTTTCTTATCAAACAAACTAATTTAAGGGTTTGTTATTTAAAAGAAAGTCATAAAAAAGGACATATGTTTCTTGCACATTTGTAACATATATCGACAGTGCTGCCCTCCCTGGTGATGACGGCGATATATAACAACAGTTTAGACAACAACCTCAATACCAAGCGACATCTTACGCATAGTACAAAAACTATTTTTAAAGGGATACAGTTGCAAGGACATTAAGGGATGAAAAATATCCCTTTTGCAGTTTGACTTTTAGGATTTTTTTTAGAGATTTAAAAGCAAAACATACCATTTGAATTTAGATATAACACAGTATTGTCGACTCATTGTCATCCTACTTTTATAGTATAACATTTGTTCGATTAATAGAATGAAATATTGCATAAAATATGAAGATTTGAATGAACATATCATCTAGAACGTATTGGAAAAAAAACCCAAAATGTTAGCAACGGTAGCACATGTGTTTACCAAGATTTTCAATTATCCAGTGTAGACACGGTAATGACATGTCATTACTTTTAACACTAGCAGCTATGACACCAGCGTACTATCTGCATTACCTTAACACGAGTAATAAGGACTAACTAATAAGTAGTTAATTTCCCACAATACAAAAAATATTGCTTAAGTAATTATTTCCATCATTATTTTATAAGTAATGATTTTTTTGAAAATCTATTTTTATACTAAATATTTGTGCACTTCTAGTAAGTACATATATAACTATTTATTTTTGATTTTTTTGTAAGCTGGAAAGTATTAAATGACATTTTGTGCAAGCACCTCAATTATGTTTTTATCTATCAAGTATAACATGTCGATACAACTGAGATGGTAGAGCGTTTGACTTACAACCTTGAGGCACGGGTTCAAATCCCCTGTGGGCACATTTTAATAAAAAAATTTTAAATAAAAAATATTTTTTTATTAAATTTAGTTTTTTTTACTTTTTTTACTCATTATTTTCGTCCATATTTTCGATTTTTTAAAGTGTATAGTAATGACATGTCATTATTTTTCGCTTATAAAAGCAATGAGATTTGTAATGGCAATTGTAAGTCCTTGACATTACCAAATATGTTCTTATATAACTACTTATAAGGCAATTATTTTCTACACTGGGTACACTTAATTTAACTATTTATGGACCAACTAATCCGTTCTCAACTAAGGACTTTTAAACGGCTATACTGGATAATGTTAATTATTTAAGTTGTTTTCAAATCCTAAAATAACATTACACAGCGGCAAAAAAAACCGGCTTTGAAACATATCTTTTCTCTAGACCTCATTTGGATTTTAGAAATATCGCGGTTTTCATGTTTACATCATTCACACCATTTTTCGTATATACTGCGTTGCATAACTATAATTCCAAATGATTTTTTTTATTTTTTCTAATATTACAACCATTTTTTAAAAATTTATAACTGTTTTTAAGAGTGTGATAACTGATCTCTTATTAAGTAAAACTTAAGAGATTATTTAATTGATTTAAGAGAAAAATTATGTAATAATATTTTATTAGTTACACATAAGCGTAAACAAAGAAGAATAGCAAATAAAGAAATATTGAAGAATTAATTTAGGTTTTTATGCAATTTTAGTCAATTTGCAATAAAATGTCGCGTGTTTTATATCTAATTGATTTTGAAAAAGGGAAAATTTTAGCCTATTTAAAAAGTGGCTTAAGTTTTCGGGAATTTGCTAGAAAACTAAACCGTTTACAAGTGGTTTTCACAAATTTTGCAAATAATTCGAGTGCTGATGGTAAAAATAAAACAGTCTACCCTATAAAAAAAAAAAGCTTTCTGATCGGAACCGGCCTAAAAATATCAACAGTGCCAGCAAAACAATAAAGAGGCTTAATCAGATAATCGATGAATGTAAGGTAATCTGTCCAAATCAACCATAAGTGGATTCTTAAAGGATTCCCAGAGAATTACTAGCCAAAAGTTGGTGTATGTGCCAAGGTTATATGTTGTTTTTTAACCGGGATATTAAGTTAAGTGTATTTATAGTTACGAAACACTAATTGATAAAAAAATAAAGTAATTGTTGTTTTGTTAAATATTATTAATTTTCCATTGGTTTTACTTCTATATCGGTTAAACTCTTTTACTTTTTTTTAACTTATGAAATTTAGTGAAATTATTGTGTAATTATAGTTTTGCAACGGAGTGTATTTTGCCTAATTTTCGAAATTTTATAGCAAAATAATGAATTTTTTTGGAGTAATAATAATAATAATAGTTCTTTATTTTCAAAATATGCAAATACACAGTTTACAATTGTAAAATAAAGTATTTTTATGACAATGACATAAAAGTCGTCTGCCATTTACTAATTTAAATTTAAAATAAGTTTATATTTAAATTTGAACACAATTCAATATCAAATTTAAAGTAAATCAATTAAATTCCAAAATTAAAAACTTTCTATAATTCATTGCTTCACAAATATAATTATACAGCCTATTCCAGCCATCCAATATTTCTCCGTTTAAAATAGATACCACTTCATTATGGTTAAGATTGGATTTTTCAAATATCTGTTCCTGAATCCTCTCAAAACCGGACATGTTCCTATAAAGTGATATAGTGTTTCATCTTCATCGGTGTTGCACATAGTACATTTTCTATTTGCATCAATCCCGAAAAGATTACCCCTTAATCCCAAAACATCACTGCGTGCCTTGAAAATTATTGTTATTTTGTTTTGACTGAGATTATCCTGTATGTATTCTATACCTTTGCTGTAATCGAGGGTTCTTATAAAAACGTGTCTCACTATTTGAAGCTTTTGTTTTTGCTTCTAATATGCTTTTACGCTTAAGATTTTGCAGTAATTCGGCTCCTCTTTTCAGCCATTCTGATTCTGCCACATCTTCAAATCTGAAATTAAATTCGTTTCCCAATTTATTCATTTCTTCGGCCCAAAAAATATTCTTGTTAAGCACTAATTTGGCAAGTTTGTGCGGTAGTCTTTCATGCCCGAATTGAAATAATGCTTTAAAAATATAATCCATATGTAAATTAAAGCTATAGAAATGACTATCTTCTGCGTTTGTCTCCAATGTTAAAGCGTAGTTTGGTGTGAAGTCTGGCAATCTTAGAATTCGTTTTATAAAATATCGTTGAAGTTTGTCTACTTCTTCAAATAAGCTAAATCCCCATACTTTTTTTTTTGAGTATAAATCTTCAAAAAGTTATCTTTATTTGAGTATAATCATGTCGGTGTTTTTATTAGCATATAGTATTGGTATTGCAAGAAAGTTGGAAATTGTACGTTTTTAGTTAAATTATATGAACACTCAAAAAAGTTTGGCTATAGAATCTACCGAAAACTACATTTAAAACAAAAAATTCAGTAAAAAAGGCGACAAAGGTAATTACCGTCAAAATAATTGAAAATGTAGTTGTTTTTAACTATTGAAAAACAACTAACAAACGCAGTAAACATAACTTACAATGTCGTAAAAATTACTGACAATTCTTTACTACAAAGATTTTGAAGCAACTGTAAAAATGGTTCAAATACTAGTATTTTTAAACAGCTATTTTTTCTCTATTTAAAAAAAGGTAATAAAAAAAATATTTTTTTCTTTCAAAAACAATAAATATTTGTATTTCTTACATCCCACTTACAGTGTAAAGTCAAAATTCCAAACGGTTTTGTTTCATTTTAGAAACAATGATATTTTCCAATTACACTACTCGACATATTTTACTTTTTTGTAGAAACTCTCTTTGACATAGATATTTTCCATCAAAAAAATTTTTTTTTTCATTTGCAGTTTTAGAAAAATCATTGTTTTTACATTTATATGATATAAATGTACATCATCTTTTCATATATTTTGCCTACTTTTCGAAATTTAACCGAAAAATCATTAAACATTTTTAATATCTTCGTTTGCGCATGTCAGTGTTTCTTTCATTATAACTTACCGGAATGGCAAGGAAGTGAGAAGTTTTGCATGTTTAGTTTTATCTTAAAATCTATTAGAAACAATGTATTACAAAGATAGGTTCTGGAAAAAGTTGGAAATTCTTTAGTAGTTATATTAATAATATATTTTTATATGAAGAATTTTTTTTACTTGGTATTAGAAGCATGTGGAGGAAAAACTAATTAAAATTTAAAGTTATTTTCTAAATATTTCAGGACATTTTCAATGGATTTGGAAGTTTAATACAAAAATTAGTTTATTGGAATGTCAAGTTTATTTATTTCAACGTGTATAAAATTGATAAGGATAAAGCTAAAACTAAAAAATAACAATTTTCAACACGAAATACTTTAGGAATTATCGTTAAACATACCAAGATACATTTTGAGGGGTGGACAAAAGAAACTTTTTTCGTGAGTCGTTCTAGTGAACATGCCAATAACAATAATAATAATAAATATGAGCTAAATGATAACTTTTAGGAACCCGGCAGAACCATTTATTTTTAAATAACTTACAAAAATTAACTTTTTACTGCAAATTTACGTTTTGGTAGTTGTTTATTAAAAACTAACTGCTTAAAAAATCTGTCACAAAAATACAGTATTTTTTGTTAGTTGTTTTTTTTTTTAAATAACTCTCATAAAAGTAGTTTTATATACTTTCATATAAAAACAATTGTAATTGCATTTAAAAGCAACTACTGCTAATTACTAAACAAAAAAGGCATTATACGCGTATTATAACATCCCGAATATAATAAGAAGCTGGGTTTTTGAAAGCTTTATGTTAGGATATCTCAAAAACCTCATAAGATATTGGAAAGGTTCAGATGACATAAAAGTTTTGTGAAAAAGTCATGTTATAATGTCTCGAATATAGCAAAAACCAGGGGCTTTCTAAACGTTATATTAAGATATCTCGAAAAGCTGATGTGATAAAGAAATTTCAAGGATAGATTCGGATTCAGCGGACCTCAAAGTTACAAAGTTACAAAAGTATGTTTTAGTCCAAGGGTGTTGACCTCTCTAAAATTTTGTAGGCAAGTGTTGCACAGCTGTTAAATTTGACTACAGACATATTTTTAAGTAGGTTTTATGAATTTTTTTATGTTATGTATTTTTTATCAATACCTACTTCTATACTTTATTCTATTTCCTATCAAAATATATTACTTTTATTAAGACCTTAAGCTGTATGCAGTAAAGGGTTACGATGTAGTTTAAAAATAGTCCTTTTAGTCCAATTTTTAAAAGTTTACCGAAATGATGAAATAAAGTATATCCATTAAAATAGGGATATTTTCAAATAATCTAAAAAACTGATGTCTAAACAAAAATCAGAATACTTTTAGTAAAGGGTGATTTGTTAGCAACTTTATTTTTGACAACACTGTTTTTGGCAGCTCAGCTGTTTTCGTGTAACCTGTTACTGATAAACATGTTCAGTGTGGTCTATAATTTAACCATGAGTCGACTTACAAACATACAACGCTTGCGGATTATTGAATTTTATTATCAAAATTCATGCTCGGTTAAAAAAGTGCATCGTGCACTTCTGAGGCGGCTATTCGGAATCTTGTGACTAAATTTCGCACCAAATTTGCATTATTGGACATTAAACCACCAACACGCATGCGTAGAGTGCGGACATAGTAAAATATCGCAGCTGTATCCGCCAGTGTTGTTGATGACCGTGAATTATCGATTCGGCGCCGATCGCAATTGGGCCTCTCGCCCAATTAAGAGGCGAGTTCGGTGAACAGTTTATTTCACATTTGGGGCTAGTGAATTAGCCGCCTAGATCGTGCAATTTAACGCCTTTAGACTATTTTTGGAGGGGCTATGTTAAGTCTCATGTCTATAGGGAAAAGCCCAGAACAGTTGACGCAGTGGAAGCCAATATTGAAGAATTTATTCGTGAGATACCGGCCGATATGTTGTAGAGAGTATGTCAAAATTAGACCCAGCGTATGAACCATTTAAGGAGTAGCCGCGGTCAACATTTACATGAAATCATCTTTTAACATAGAATTATATAGATCGTTCATTCGACTCAAATAAAGATTTCATACATTTCTCTAAATTGTATATGTTTTTATATTAAATCAAATCCGAAAGCTCTTAAAAAATCACCCTTTACATTACTTTCAATCAAAACTACAATAAAGAACTTAATTTACCTAAAAAAAAAAATCCATGATAAATGTAATGATTACAAATAATGTTAAAGGGTGAACTATCCTTTTATAATATTTGCATTTATTATTATAAACCACCACCACGTTTTAATGATATTTTTTGCATGTGAATTTTTAAACATCTAATGTTGCGTACAAATAGCAAAGCATTGAAAAATGAGCACGCGTACTTTATATGTCCTTGATTAAGGATTTACTGTTTCATTTTTTTACACCTAAAAACTCATAACAATAGAGATATATGAGCAGATATAAAGGACATTAAAAAAAAACATATAGACAGACAGATATATTATGCAAATGTCACTTACACTATACATATATTGAAAATCTGGTTTTAAATCCCGTATCCACAAAAGTATTTTGAACTGATCTGTTAAAGGGATAACAAGAGTTTAGCACAGTTTTTTTTTTTTTTTAATTTAAGCTCATCGTTTTGATGGGCTAGTTAAAGCAATTAACAAAAGTCTTTAAGTCTACCGCTAGATTATAAAAATAAAAAAAAAACTAACACTTTTTCCCTACAAACTACTTTAACCAGTCCTGCAGCGATTACGGCAAGTTAATTTGTATTCTGTTGAACCATTCAAAATCCAACTAGTAGAAGTAGAATTAATTATTATAATGAAGTGTGCTGTGAACACGCGTGAACCTTTAGCACTTATTCTTTTTCGTCTTACTGTTCCACCAAGATGAACTGTCCTCACAGTATGTCATCATTAATTCTTAAAAACCAACCAGCCAACCAAATAAACAAATGAAAACTATAACCAATGATCGACCGACCGGACTGATCAACCGTTTGTCTACATATGAATAAACCGCTATAATATGCATTTATTCTTATGTATATGCAGGTGCTTTTAAGGACTGGTTTTCCACCATATATACATTTTTTTAATATTTACGATGTCACAATACATTAATTATTTTAACCTGGTCGTCGTCGTCATCATCGTCATAGTAGTAGTCTTCTTGTTCCAACCATTAAATTACTTACCTATCAAATACCAGAGCATTATATACCATAACTGAAAGTGTGCTCTTTAAGTTTTTCCTAGGGTCGTTCTTAAAACAAACTCAAAAAAAGGGATATCTTAAGAAAACTTGTTCCCTTTTTGTGGTTGTAAATATTTATAAAGGCTAACGTGGTAAATTCCTTTTAGATTCTTTTTTCAATTTTAGTTTCACTACTATTTATTTCGTAAATCGTTGTATTACTCCTTTTTAAAATAGCCATAAATTGTTAAAATTATTTTAATTATTTTCATTAGTTGTGTTTGTTGTGTTATTCGTTCATCCAGGAGTATTTAAATTACATGGACATGTAATTTCATCGTTGTGGCAAGTGCTAAACTTGTCTTGTCGAACAAGATATAACCATTAGTTTTTTAATTAAAAACAGTGAAAAACTATTAAAAAGCTATTGTAGAGATTAAACGAAATTAGGTCACTATAAAGGAAATCGAAAAAAATAATAATCTAAATTTATAGATATTGCTATCTTTCTTTATTCGATTAATAATAATAATAATAATACGATTATTTTAAATTGTCAATTAAATAAGTTACAATCTGTTTTCTATTCAATTAAAAATATTTGAAAAACATCTTAATTCTATCTATTCAGTTATGGAGATTTAAAAAATGTACATTGAATTCAGACGCGGAAAGTATTATAAGCTAAACTTTTCTATTTTTGAAGAAAAACTCTTTTTCGCCCACTCGGTACCCCGAAAATTTATATTTTTCGTTATTTTTTAAAACATTTCATCTAATGCGTGTTAAACTGTTGATTATGGAAAAAATCAGCGAACAGAACCATGTAACACCGGATGTAACACGAAGGATTATAGAAAACTGAGCACAACTTTCAGTAACATCATACGTTACATTTTCAGCCTTAGGAAATTTGATCATGTGTCTCAGTACTCATGTCGTGTATTCAACATCTCTTTTTGTAATTACCTTAAGTTCAAAAATCTCATATTTTTACACAAGATTACCAGGGAACCAAATTATCTTTTTGAACGTTTACAGTTTGCAAGATCGACTAGAGGAAACTACATAATACAATTCCGTCACCGTGACCATGCTTCTGAGTGTCAATTTTTTATTTTAACCATTCGACTCTGGAACCAACTTCCCTGGGATATTCAACGCACTAGCAACTCAATACATTTTAGGAAATTATTGTTTCAGCATTTTTCGTAATTTTTGTATTAATTTTTTTTTTTTTTTTTTTTTTTAAATACCGACATCTTAAATTAATTTACCATCAAATTTAGTATGTTTTAAAATTGATTAAAGTTTTGAAATTCTGTTATATGCAATTTAATTTTAAGTATAATTAATTTATTTATATACAATGTCCTGTTTAACTTGTCTGATTCTAATACTGTAATTTATAAGATATTGTATCTTGTTGTATTTTTTTTTTTTTTTTTTTTATTTTTTATTTTTATTACTTTCTAATAATACATAGTACATTTTTGTTGCCTCAGCGCCTAATAGGCATTGTTGAGGTGAGTTGGTAAAATTTTACAAATCAGTTACGATTATCAGTATTATATATAAAAAAAAAAAAGAAAAAATAATATATTTATAAAATTTATACATTTGAGATCTATTTTACATCAGAAGTTGTTCTAAATTTTGTAATAAATAATCTTTCAACGATTTTTTTGAATATTGAAATTCTATTTAACATTTTTAAATTTTGGGGCAAGTTATTAAACTCATGACTACCCATAAACTCAATTCTTTGTTTAGTTGTTTCCAACCTACACCTTGCTACTGCCAAATTAGTGTTATTTCTCGTGTTGTGTAACTCTTGATTCCTCGTAAATTGAATCGTGTGATGACCAATATTGTGTACAATTTTGAAAACATATAGCAAGATTTGCAATTTATAAATGCCATGAATTGGCAAAACTGTTCTGAACTTATCCTTATATTGTGATATTGTTGGGAACATTAACGGAAGATTGGCAACTACTTTTAAAGCCTTATTTTGGCATCGTTGAAGCGATTTAAGCTCATTACTTTTTTTCCACCCATACACAGCATCAAATAATTAAAATGACTTTGAATAAGGGCATTGAATATTAAAAATTTTGTATTCTGATCAAATTTATTTTTAAACTTGTATAAAAACCCAGTACCTTGAGCAACTTTGGTTTTTATATGTTGTATGTGTTGACTCCAAGACAAATTACTCTGTAGATATACACCCAGATACTTTATTGAGTTAACATCGTAAATTTCTTCACCATCAACAAAACACTAAAGTTTATGTTATTGTTACAATACGGTTTAAATCGAATCAGCTTAGTTTTGTTTGCATTCAATATAAGTTTATTAATTCTAGTATATTCTAAAATAAGAGCAGCATCCCGTTCCATATAAGCTTTTTCCACGATTTCATGCTTATATGGGTAAAACAGGCAAATATCGTCAGCGTAAATAAACAGTTTTCCATACAATCCAAGGTTTTTTATATCATTAAGATAAATAGTAAAAAGTAAAGGCCCCAGAACACTGCCTTGTGGAACACCGTGCTCGACAAGTTTGAACGAGCTTTTATCTGAGTTTATTTTAACGTATTGTTTACGGTTTACCAGGTAACTTCTAAAAAGGGACAATTCTTTTCCACAAATTCCGTAGTATCGAAGTTTTTTAATAAGAATATCATGGTCTATGAGATCAAACGCTTTCGTAAGATCGAAAAAAATACCAGCTACGCCACTATGTCCTTCATCCAATCCCTTACAAATAAAATTTACAACATTAAGAACTGCTTCCTCGGTACCACACCCTTTTCTAAAGCCATATTGATGGTCGTTTAGCAAATTATTTTTTTGCATATATTCTGAAATTTGATTATACAAAATTCTTTCAAATATATTATCGATGACAGATAACACAGCTATTGGTCTAAACATTTCAGCACTGGAAGCATTCTTTTCTTTCGGTATTGGGACTACTTTATGTATTTTTAAAACTTCAGGATAAGTACCTTGATTCACCATATTATTAAAAACATTTACCAAATATGGTGTCATAACATCGCTGCAATTTAACAGCACTTTAGGTGATATATTATCATGGCCACAGCTTTTGTTGCGAGTAAGATTTTCTATAATGTTTTGCAATTCATCATGCGTGGTGTACTTTACGTAAAATCTATAATTAGGTTGTACAAGCGTTCTTAACGAATTGCATGAATCAGTTGGTATTTGATTTATTTCCAGTTTTAAGTCCTTAATTGATTTAATAAAATAAGTATTAAGAATTTCCGCTTTTTGAAAATCATTTGAAATTAGCTCTCCATTCGAGTCTTTAATTGTAATAGACTTGGTTTGTTGTCTACCTAGCGTTTCATTTAAGAAATTCCAGCACTTTTTGGGATCTTTTTGAATTTCGCTTAAATTGTCCTTGTAAAAATTATTCATAGACTCCTTGTAAGCTTTCCTAATTACTCTACTAATACGTTTAAGTATTTTCTCTAAATCAGCAACATCGGGTTGTTTCCTTCTCATTTTTAAAAGATTTTTCTTAAACTCTAATAATTTTTGTAAGTTTGCATTGATCCAAGGTGTTATCTCATGCCGAAATACTCTTTTACATTGTTTTTCAACTGTACAATTTTGAATTACATTACTTACACCTGATATTAATAGCGAAGTATCGAGTGATGGATCACCAGTTGTGCATATATTCGGTAAAAGAGTTTGAATTTCAATTTTTACGCGATCATAATCACAATATAATCGTGCATCCTTTATAAAAACTTCAGATTGAGCTTCAGTATTTATCCCACATGATAAAAAGTTATGGTCTGACAGTCTATTTTCCACTGAGCCAATAAAAAAATGACTTAATATGTTACTATACACATGGTCGATAGAAGTGCCACTATCAGGACGAGTAACTAATGTGTGGTAATTAATAAAATTATAATTTGATAGTAAGTTTATGAGATCTTCTGATAAATCTTTATTTAAAACGTCAATATTTGAGTCGCCAACAAATACACATGGATTGCGACCAACATTAATTAAAATATTTTCCAAAATTGAAAGAAATCTACTTGTATCACATTTCGGCGATCTATAAATTGATATAAATTTGATAGGTTTGCCATTAAATTTGTTGCTGTTTAGTGTCAAAACAATTGATTCAACAAAGTTCCTACTTTCACATGATTCTACTTCGTATTTTAAATTTTGGATATAAAAACTGAGGTACCACCATAACTATCTGATCTACAACAATGTACCGTATTATAACCAGCTATGTTGTAAATTTGAGCCAAATCTTTACGAATCCAGGTCTCCTGTACAGCAATTATATTGGGTAGACGGGGTAGGTTGGCAACTAGAGTTTTAAAACTTATTAAACTTTTCAATTGAAGAAAAACTTCTGATATTGATTGATATTACATTAAAAAATAAATTTGTGTTATTATGTACAAAATGTTTGAATGTTTTTAAACTAGAAAAATATTGATTATTATTCATAAAAACAATGATAAAAAAATAAGAAATATTTACATAACAATTTATTTAAAAAGATTAAACTTCGCTGAAATCTTCCTCAGGAGCTAAATGCTGCGATCTACGTTTCTGCTTGTTAGTGGCTGCTTCAAGTAAAAGGTCATCAATTTCTTCTTCACTTCTTACGATTTTTGGCTTGGACAATTCGCTTCTTTTAATAAAAACTTTTCCACCAACAGCATAAACGTTGCGATATCCAACTTGTTTCAAAGATTTGGCATAGAATTTAACTTTACCACCATTACTTGCCTTTCTTCGTTATTTTTATTTTTCTTGTCACTTGATGTATTCCTCTTCTTAATGAAATACGCTTCATCAATAGCTTCTGGCTGCATTTTTACACCGGCATCACCTGACAATTTTAAAACAGTATCTGCAGCAGACATCCCATCTATCACTTTAACGCCTCTTATCAAACAGTCATTCCTGACTCTTTGATCGTTTAAAAATCTTACAGAGTTTTGTAATGTTTTTACTTCTTCTTTTAACATCTTGTTCTCCTTCTGCACAATTTCTAATTTCTTTTTGTTTTCAGCTACTCCTCTCAATATGTCATCATATTGCTTATACATAAAAGTCATGGTTTCATGCAAATGCGACAGCTGATCGAGCTTTTTCAGTTCTGTTTTATCTCGTTCAATTCTTTTTTAAGCGTACCACTATTATTGTTATTATTACCATCACATAAATGGCACATAAATTCTTCTTCTTCATGTTTTAGTAAATACTCATATTCTCGTTTATTCAATGCAGTACAAACTACATGATATTTTTCCTTGCACTTGTCACACTCAATAAACTCATCGTCATCTTTGATTTCCAAGTTACATTGAGTGCACATCACTTTATTGTTTTGAATGCTTCGGCGACCTTTTGGAGGCATATTTCATATAATTTGAATTTCCCGTAGTTTGATTAACTAAACGCACAGTTTTGTTAAGTAATACTTATAATTTAATTGATTTAATTTAAATAAATAAAATCTTTGATAATCGCGAGAAAAAATTTGACGTTTACACAGTAGGGTTACCAACTCTCTTCAAATTTAATAAATACAAATACAAATACAATGTTGCCACATTTTGGATGACACTATTTACAAATATTCATTTTTGGAAGGACCTCCTCTTGCAATACATGTTTTTTACATTTTGTCATAGTGCTCGCAAATCAGGCCGATTTGAAATCGCACGGTTAGTTTTCGAGATTTTTTTTCTTTAAGATTAAATACCATGGAGATGAACTTAAAATGTTAAAACAATAAAAAGTTTTAATATTTCAAATTCATTGCAACGGTACATAGTGGAGTGAATCAAAAAAAAAGTGGTAATAAATATAGAACTTCTTAACTACCTTACCGATTAAGACCAAATGTATATGTAGTCGTTAAGAAGAAGTATAGCTTTCAGAAAATTAATTTTGAAGTCACCCTGTGTTAATACAGGGTGAGCACTAAGGTGCTAAAGTAGACCACTTCGAGTACAAAAAAACTTTTAAAATGCTGTAACTTCTACAAATTATGAACCGCTTGATGAGATTAATAAAAAACATGCTTACGGTAATATGTTACCTCTTAAAGTTTAAAAGTTGTGTGATGTTGAACATTAAAATTTAAATTTTTTGACAAGTTTTTTTTAGGTTTTAAGTTAATAACTCCTTTATAAGTGGTAAGACATTAAAAAATATTTTGTGTATTGCCACTTTTATCATTAATGTTGTGCTTAAAGTTTCATTTAATTATCTGTAACAGTTGAGTAAAGAAAAATCTGCAAAGTCAATTTTTTAGAAATAGGTCAAAAAAATTGTAAAATTTTTGAGAAAAAGTAGCTTTACTCATACGTTTTTTTTTTATAATCTAGTAGAAGAAAAGTAAATATTTTTTTAAATATTCGAAAGGAATAGGCTTTGGGAATAGTTTTAAATGAAATAGAGCAAAATTGATGATTAATAGGTTTTTTGTTCAGGTTCTGCCTATTATGGAGGCTCTAGCTTTTCTAAAACTTCGGGTTCTGATGAGATCTTTAGCCAGATCGAAATACTAGTATCAACCTAGCTAATATTTTTGATTTGCTTTATTTTTGTAAATATACGGAGGTTGAAAGCTCGTTATAAATTGAAAATAACATAAAAATAATCTCGATGTATATAAAAACAAAAAACTAATATAAATGTAAGAAAGTATTATTAGTTTTGTACATGCACCCTACACCCAGCATTGATCGAAAATGACCAATTTTCAAGCAAAATTTCAAGTTTGCACACGTGGGCAAAAAATGGCACGCCCATTTCTTAACTGTTTAAAACGTAATATTATAGACTAATAAAATGTTAATTATTCTCCATCAAGTTTGCCGCCGTTAAATGAAAAGTTGGGTCCTGTTAGGAGTTTTTGTAAAAAAAGTCAAATTTTGAAATTAGTTTTTTGCGCTTTTAAAAAAATCATATTTAGATCCAATTTTTTACTTTCATTTATTTTTTATTAATTAACGACAATATAATCTTTAATTCATATTAGAATTGTTAACATAGCATAAATACCTATTTAGATATTATTTATCAAAGTTAAGTTGTTATAATACAAAAAGCACTAATATATATATTTTTTTACTTATTTGTTCTAGAAATTTTTTAAAATTTACAATAAATTATTTTTTTTTTTAAGTAGAGGTTTTCACCTGTTCAATGATGTATAGCATGTCTGGAGAATGCGTTTACAAACGTCTGAAAACTTTTTTAAAATCTACCAACTCGACCAAAAATTTTAATTATATTTACCCCTTTAAGAACTTAAACCACTGAAGCTTTTTTGGCTAAACTTAGTGGAGGCTTATCTCCATGTCTAAAAATAAATTTTTGTCTATAAATAGATTTTCAAACATATATTTTAATAATTATATAATAATTAAAATTCATGCACTAATTCTTAAAACTTAACTTTTTCTGCGAGCTGTAAATGTTGACGAATTAATCTGAAACTTGGCACATGGATTCTTAGATACTAAGGAACAGCGGCGCCCTCGAAGAGCTCTCAAAATCGAACTTTCATTTTTTTTTGAGATACTCTAATGTCCAATCATGATGAGGAACCCACATACAAAATTTCAGTTCGTCGCTTTAGTGGTATGGCTAGGCCACTAAGGGGTGACTTTTTTCCACATTTATCCCCTATTTTACCTCGCTTCTGGGCAAATTTTTAAAAAGTATCAAAGCATGGATTAAGTTCATATTCGATTTTACACATATAGAAAATTTCAGGTTTCTAGCCAACGGGATTTGGAATTTCCAAAAATCCCGCCTTAATGGATATCAACGCTGCCGGATGGACATCTAAATATGTAATTGACGCTAGGTAAGTAATTACTTCTTGTTCTGAAATAATGCAAAAAGGTAATGATGTATCATTACAAGGTAACACATTAGTATCCAATTATTAGTAACCCATTACTTTATGTTTGAAAATAGTCTTGAAGACAAGAAGTACACATTACAATGTAATACATTATGCAACCAACCATTAACAACTCATTACTCCCTGTTTCTAAATAGTACTGAAGGTAAGGAGTATTCATTACAAAGTAATGCAATATGTAAGCCATTATGTGGAAAAATAATGATACAGGTAAGGAGTATACATTACAAGGTAATGCATTACTTTATCGCGTACATTACCAAAGTTTAATCGAAATTTTCTTAGCTTCTGAGTTCTCACTTTTAAATAAAATGTAAATTTTTTTATGAGCACAATCCATAACTTTTGCAATGCTTTTGAACATTTACGTACAAAAGCACAAAATTTTTTCGTAAAATTTGTTTAAATTTTGGAAATAACGTTTTATGACTTTTAAAATTTCTACAAAAGTTGAAAAAATTAATGATGCAGTTTAAATGATATATAAGTTCTAAATAATTTTGAAAATAATTTGAATTTGCTCTTACTCTTCCAGAGATAAACCCTTTTAAACATGTTTGCCAGTTCTGCATCGGATTTGCTTTAAACTTTGAACTATGAGATTTTTGGATTTGAAATATTATAAAAAATACACACAGAAAAACAAAGTGCCAACCGAATTGAAAAGTGTGCTTTAGTGGATACAACCAATAAGTTCGGTTAGTGCAACTATATATAAATGTGATGTCTGAATATGTTTGGTTGCTGCAACTGAAATTCAGTAGTATTAACCGAATTTTGTTGTGAAAACCAATGTTGAGTTGTACCAAGCGATTTCAGTCGTAATAACTAAATTTTGATTGCCAAATGACAATATTCTTCTCTGTGTACGTAAATTTAAAAATTTATTATGATAATCCTTAGGAATTCTATTAAAACATACATATCTGAATTAATGTCACATCATTTGATAACTTAAGCTAAAGGATATTTATTTTTTTTTTTTTCAAACTGTTAATTTTCAAATAAGGTTTTGTTCCGTTTCGGGGGTTGTTAGGTTGATAACGTTCTGATATGAACGTTAATATTCCTACAATAATAACAACTATCCATTCATCCATCCAACTACGAGTGCTATTTTGCAGCAGGAGCAGATGTTTCACATTCATGGTACGTACCTCTCTCGCTCTTAAACTAGAGATCCAGCACGGGATACAATTTTTTTTTTTGTTGTTGTTGGTTTGTATTTAATTTGGTTTAATGATTCTTTTGTATAGAAATTCAGTTAAATTTTCAGGTTTTAATGAACAAATGAAAATTGATTTGAGTTTTTAACGTTTGTTAAAAGATTTTTATACCTTTACAAACATTTTCGAGTGTAGTAGTGGTAGTATTCGCAAAGCAGAAGTTGTTGGTGTACTATGTTTATCCCAAAAGTGGTCGATCATGAATGAAAGCAACAATTTTTTGCTTTGTTATTTTTTGTAAATATCCTGACATATTTTTAGCTTTAGGCAAATTTTCTCCAGTCATTGGTATAGTCTCGAAAACGAATGCTCTGTTGCTTTTCCTTCCCAACATTTCTTTATTTTTCATTTTGATTTTAATCTTTACAAACATGCTTGATTGCGAGGATTTTCCATAGGAATGGGGTGGTTGCATATAGAAAAATAAAATAAAAGGAAAAACTAGTTTGAAGGGAGTTTAGTTTTTGATTTCGGTACTAAAATTGTTGTATTGTTTTGTTCGTTTATCATTTCTTTTCGCGAAATTTCTATTGTTTCGGAATTTTCTAACTTAAAAAGAAAACAATAGAAGGAAAATATGCGGAAACTCACTTAAGGCACGTGGCATTATAGAATTTTGAAGTTAATTTAAGTTATGCAGATGTACACTTGAGGTATTTTTGGTTGCATGGACATTTTTAAAATGCGATTTTTGGGGAAGATTGGGTCGGGTCAGGAATAAAATCCTTTTTATATAAAAATAATATATACCAACTTTGAAGCCAATCGTATAAAGAAAATTCGATTGAAAATTAAAACTGTGTTTATATGGCAAACAAATTACTTTTTTTTCGTTTTATTCTAGATGATAAATTTATCGATATATACATAAAATTAAGTTTTCAAAACGGAATAAATATCCAAAATTGACTAAGAACTAACCCAGTAATAAAAAATACCCTAGGCCACTAATGTGCCAAATACTACATGACCAAGAAATTCGGGCACACATCCTAGCCGTTTTTGAAATTGATTACTGCAACATAATTTTTTTATTTACTAGACTCATAAAATGTGAGGCATGAACTATATATTTTTTTAGGATATCGTTAACCTGTCCTAAAGTGACGTCAATAACGCACAATATTTATGGGATTTTTTAAAAACTCTAATTTCAAATTTTAAAAAATTTTCTTCAACAAAATCAAAAAAAAAATTGAGATTTGTTCCAGTAATCAATATAAGAAATGTTTAGGATGTGTGGTCAAGTGGTATTTGGCCTGGTATAACAGCCATTATATTTTCGCCATTTATGATAAATGATTAGTGTCCGATGGAACAGTTCGGCCAAAAACCTATATTTTGTCGGTTTTTTGATATCTAGAGGCAAGGATGACAAATTTTGGTATTGGAAACATGTTTGTTGAGCCGATTTAATTTGATTTTGTGTATAAAATTTAAGAGAAAAGCCGAAGTTTAGCTATTAAGTTAAAGTTCGGCCGCCGAACTATTTCAATTTGGCCGAACTTTCTGAGGCCGAACAGTGAATTCATTGCTTAACTACAGACTTTTCTTCAAATTTGACACTCAAAATAGCATCTAATCGGCCCAATAAACATTTTTCCATCCGCCAAATTTGTCCATAATGTTTTAAAATACCGAATACAGACCAAATGCATTTTCTGGCCGAACTGTTCGGTCGGACACTATAAATGATTAACCCGAATGGACTTAGATTGCTTAAACATCGGCCGATACATACACAAAAGTTTATTCTTGTTCTAAAAAAATTTTTTTTTGAAAATGTTTCGCTTCAAACAATCATCATTTTTTAAAATAAATTATATGTTTACTGGTAAAAATAATTAGTATTGCAAGCAAACATGTTACATAAGAAATATAGCAAATATATTTTTTTCCAAACATATATATTTGGATGTCCCTTAAAATAACGATTGGTCGATTTTCGTTCATTACACCTTCCAATTAAAGAAATCGATTTTTTTTTTGAAAACATTAACCCGTGCAAAAACGGCCGAAAATGGCCCATTTTGGAAAAAAGTTTATTATTATTAAAAATTCCCAAAATTCGAAATTTTGAAAAAATTATCTTTTTACTTCATTTATTTATTTAATATACTCAAATTTTTTCAGATATGGAATTCTGTCTTCAATGAATATTATTAACGTACTTTAGCCTGGAATGCAACATGACCCACAAATTTTATAAAAATGCAAACACATTTTTTTTTAATTAATTTTAAAGATTTTTCAAAATGCCTAATTTGCAGACGTCGACTGCTATTTTTATATTATAATAGCAGTTATTAAAGAAAAAAAAAGTAAGTTGGAAAAATTATAATTCGAGTTTGTATTTGGAGGGACTCCTTTCCAGGACATTTTATGAAAATAGTTTATTTTGCCAAAACTTGAATAAAATTTAACTGCTTTCATCAAAGTTTGCATTATTTTCGGAAAAATAACATTTAAATTTATTTAAACTATAATTATCTCAATTTTTATTTAAAAAATCATTTAAACTGATACAAAAAAAACCTCAACTTGTTAAAAATAATTATTTTTATATAACTTGATCCATATAGAGTTAATTGTAAAACTTTTGGCCAAAAAAAGACCCATTTTAAAATTTACAGAATAACATATTTCATAGTTTTCGGAAAAATATCACTTAAATTTGATAAGACTATAATTGTATTTACTTTTGTTAAAAAAAATCTTTAACCCTTAGTGCCGGAGTACAATAAAGTATTGTTGATTGTACTCACGATATTAATGGAATTCGTGCAATGAAGGAAAATCTCTGATTTATTAGAATTTTGAATTTTTCTTTATTAATAGTGCAGAAGTTTCATTAAGAGTAATAAACTTTTCATTAATTTAAAAAAAATTCTTCGTTTACTTTGTAAGGAAAAGTTTCATCAGTTTCCTGAATATGTTTTATATTTTTCGTTCAATAAAATGTTTTGTGTATATCAATAAATTAAATCCTAATCGGAGGCTACCCTGGTAGCAGAATCTGCTACTCATTAACCCTTTGAGACTCAAGCTGCATGCAAAAAGTTCTTAGTATTTGAAGTTTAACGTAAAATAGTTTAAAAAGTATTACACTTTCCCTATAGTTATACATATTTTATGAAATATAATTTAGTTAAAAATACAATAGCACTTTTTTAACTCAATAAATCCATTACTATTGGAAATATTCGCTGTTTTAGGAGAAAACATCAAAGCTCACAAACGTGAGCGTTAGTCTCAAAGGGTTAAAGAACAAGTTTTAATTATTCTTGTATTAAAATAAAAATTCTTAAAAATTTTCAAAAAAAATTATAAATATTTTTAAAATGTTTCAACAAAATTCAACTCCGAAATTTATAACAGGGTTCTAAAGCATTCATTAATAATCACGTTGCGTGATCAGCATGATATTTTTATCTTTGTTTGAATATCATCCCTTCGATACACCCAAAGTTCCATAACGATGATCATAAACTGATACGTTGTATCTGCAAATTTAATTGTAACTGCTCTCAAATTTAAGATCTGTAATTAAGCAGAACCAGTTTTTACAATAGTAAAGACGACAGCAATTGTAGTCAAAAACAAATGAAATTTTGCTCAAAGAAAGGACGACACCTAACATTTGTCATTTGTTTCTTCTGTTCAAAAAATTACTAACAATTGTAGTAAAAATAAACCACATATGTTAGTAAAAAAATAAACGAACATTTTTTTTATTTTTTAAATAACAAAAAACGAATGTAAAAACATTAATGTAAATTCATAAAACAGTCATTTTAGTGGTTTGTTTTTTTAAAATAACTACAAGGTTAGTAAAAAATTTAATGTGTTCTACAAATAACTGACACTTTACATTAAAAATAAGGAAACTGTATAACAACCCAAACAACTACATATTTTTAAAGCAGAAGTTTCCTGAGTGTATATTTTGCAATCAAAATAAAAGTGTTTAACTATATGGGCTTATGTCAAAAAATGTTTAATGCTTTGAAACTGATATTATTTTGCAATAACTTTCGCAATATTTATATTTAGAAAAACGTTCTACGATTGGGTTAACATCACTTTAGATCATCGAAGGAGTGCAAAATTGTAGGGGCATTGGTCTATATATCTAATTGTTATCGTTAGGCAAATAAAAAAAAATCGTTTGAAGCAAGCTCACTTTTTTTGTGCTTTTTATTTTCTGTTTGGAGGTTTTAACTTTTGGATTCAATTTAGTAATACTAAAATCTTCCAGCTCTTGCGAGATAAATTCAACAGGTACCTTATTGACATGCCATCTCCCAACAAAGAAATACATAGTAGTCGAAAATGAAACCAATTTTTGTCAGTTTTTAAATTGTTGGTGTTTTTTGTACCGGTGCACTAACGCCCCCTTCATGGAGTACAAATTTGCAAACAGTGGTTCGTTTAATGTTGTAATTCTGCACAGTTTGAGGTATGTCGCGTTCATGTACCATTAACAGATAGAGAGTACGACCGTCACAAAAGTTGAAAAGCATTAGCGTGAATTTGCTTAAAAAAAGTAGTTTTCCCAAGACACATTCGCTGTCTAGTATTAAATAGGCCAATTTGCTGCGTGAACTGAGTTCTTTGTTATTTGCTACACCAAACCAGAGGAGAAAATAAAAAAAAAATTTCGTACTAATTTGGGGAGTAATTCAAATGAAATAATACCCAGTTCTTTTGCAGTATTTCATTTTTTTAGAAGATATTTCATTTTTGTTATTAGGTGTTATTTCATAATGCAGTAATTCCGAAATGAAAATAGTCCCAACAGAACTTAGCGTGGGACTTATTTCATTTTATTTTCTTGTTCGTTATTTCATTTTTAGTAGGAGTTATTTCATTTTCAAAAATTCCTTATTTTTTTAATATTATTAATATTCTAACGGTTCCTATAACGGGATCTTTCAAAATATTTTGATGATCTTCTTAATTCACCTAACTTATTTGTTTTTAACAAATTTTGAAGACGTAACGTTATATTCCCCAAAGTCATATTGCACAAGAAAAAAAACGACATAGCGCCCAAAAAAAATTATGTAAATTGTTGTAAAAATTTTCTTTGTTTTGGGCAATACGACATTGATTTGGACGAAATAACAATTTTTGTTGGGCGCTATGACGGTTTTTGTTTGCCAAAATAAATTTGGGCACTATGACGTTAAAAAAAGAAGTTACTGCCCAAAATCATAATTTTTTTTTTTTTTTTAAATGTCAATTTTATTTTTTTGTGTCTCACGCAGAAAAAACTTTAATTCGCGTAGCCGCCTGCCGAGTTCTACGGAGGAAAAAATCCTAAGAGCAGCCAAAGGCAGCCACACAAAAAAAACTTGTTTTTACAAATCCAATGTCGAATCCGTTGAAATCTTATTTTAAGGCAATAAGTAATATAATTTGACCAGTCATAGCTTTGTCATTTAAACAGCTAATTGATTGTTTTTTACCTTAAATAAAAGAGGTAGAGCATTGGCCTTCTGTTATTTCAACGTTTAGATACTAATATATACGTAAACTTTTAATAAAATAGACTTTTTAAAAAATAATCATGAAAAAACAATAATCTTGTGTGGGTTGGTATTTTGGGACATAAAAAGTTATGACAGGTTAAATAAATGTTACTTGATGTCTTAAAAATATAAGATTTCAACGGATTCGACATCTGATTTGAAAAACAAGTTCTTCTGGGTGGCGGCCTTCGGCCGCTCTTAGGGGTTTTTCCCTCCGCAGAACGCGGCAGGCATCTTCGCGAAATAAAGTTTTTCTGCGTGCGACACAAACGAATTATGTTTTATGACATTTAAAAAAAAAAATAATGATTTTGGGCAATAACTTCTTTTTTACCGTCATAGCGCCCAAGAAAGAAAAAAAGTTTTTTCGAAATAAAATGCCATAGCAACCAGAAAAAGTTTTGGATTTTCTGTCATTGATTTGGTCGTATAACATATTAACATCCACAATTTTGGGGGATATGCGGAAATTTGGGCAATATGTCATTTTGGTTTTTGGGCAATACAACTTTGGAGAGTATAACGGTACGCCCTTACTTCATTTGTGTTGCGTGGACTATTTTTGGGAATTATTTCATTTTTATTCTTTGGAAATTATTTCATGATGAAATAACAACCAAAACCAAGGATTTGTTTCATTTTTGTTTTGGAAATTATTTTATTTTTTTTATAATTCGTTTCATTGGGAGCTTTTGCACTGGGAATTTTTTGCACCAGGGACTTATTGCATAGAGCCAAAATTTAACATCGAATTACATCAATTTATCAATTTAACCATCGAATCGCGTAAAATCCTACTATTTTTATTACCACGTAAAGTCCTACTAATGTGCCATAAAGTATAATTTAAAATATTTTTGAGAATTACCCATATATATTTTTAGATGAAAATTAGCAAATCTACAAGACAAAAAACATTTCATATATTCTGAGTTTTAACTGATATTTTTGTTATGATGACTTAAATTTGCAAAATAAATACCACTTAAAAGTAATCAACTTATGACCATCGATATATTTTTTAAATCACTTTAAAAACAAAAATAATTCCAAAATACTTTTGCAAATATTCGCCAACTTCGCAAAATAACAATAATAAAAGAAATCAACCCCCTTTGATAATAACAATTGCGAATTACGCATTATATTTCCGTTTTTTTTAATATTTGCATGAAGTATTAATCATTAAAAAGCAGCTCGGAACAATAGGAGCAACCATATGCGAAACAAACAACTAAATTTTAACAATATACTACACCTTAAATTATAGCAAGTTGTTGTTGGAGTAGACACAACTTCTAAAAAGGTAGTTGGCAAATAGTATTCCGAATTCTGCATTTGCAAAAAGGGGTTGTTTTAAATAAAATGATCGTGAATACATATTTTTTTTAATCAAAAAAGTCAATAGCACTAGTGAAGTTAACCAAGAATGAACAGATTTAACAAAAGCTTTGTCAAAAATCATACCGTAAAAGTACCGTAAAATTTGTGGAAATTCATCCAAAATTTACCTCATATTTTTTTAATTAACACCTTGGATGTTTGAGGGGTAGAAACGCTGTTTGCCGGCTTGTGAAAATTCGAATAAATATCTTCATTTGAAGAAATGTTTACAGTATTAACGAGAGACAAAAAGTAAAAATTTCGTCACCATTTTGAATACCCAAAAAACAAGCAATATAATTTGTTTTATTTATCACATATCGCTAGTTTCATCCGAAACGGGAGTGGAAGCTTTGAGAGGCATACATTTGAAGTTATTTGCCAAACAGGATTTTAACCCTTTACTGCATAGTTAAATTCTCGATCACCAAAAAAACTGTATCATTACTTTTCGTTTTTAGTCACATCGCTTATTTAGCGATATAGTCCACAGTTTACACTTTACTGTCATTTAAAAACAAATTTCATACAAA
>JAEKOY010000301.1:0-27436 GCA_021234595.1 Delia radicum
ATTGAATTGAAACCGGCATGAAATTCTCATTTAGTTAGCAGATTTATTTATAGTTATGTGAACAAATGCACACATCATTTAGTTTTATCTTTCTGTTGAAGAGTAGGTTTATGGTAAATAATTTTTTCTGTCCAGAATATCTTAATGAACTTTAGATATATTATATAGAATGAAAATAAGACACGTGTTTTTTTTTCAAGGACATAATAGTGATATTTATGTGATATTTCTTAAAAATAATACTTATACGAGGCGGATCAATAAGTCCGTGACTTTTCGAACTTCCCTCGTAGTTATATTAAATGCAACACTGCTCCCATCAAGCACCTCCTGTTAATAGACTACAGTCAATTTTGAGCAAGTTCGGTCATTTACTTTGCGTTTAACAGCTGTTCAAAAAATACAAAATCGTGGATTTTTTTTTTTAATGGAAAATAGTGAATTTCGAGTGCTCTTTAAACATTATTTTTTGTGAAAAAAAAAACGCCAATCAAACCAAGGAAAAGCTTTATAAATACTATGAGAAATCTACACTATCGATTTCAATGGTAAAAAAGTGGTTTACTGACTTTCGTTGTGGTTGCACAAGTGCAAATGTCGATGAACGTTCTGGACGGCCAATTGAGGTCAATACACCCGAAAATGTCGATATGGTGTTTGCCGATCGAAGAGTAAAAGTGCGATAGCTTGTTGATGCCATAGGCATTCACATGGCAGTAGGGTTTCGATTTTAAATTATGGTGCCGCGTTTGCTCTCAATTGAAACTTATCGTGTGACAGCTTCAAAGGATTGTTTGGAGTTGTTTAAACCACATTCGAATGAGTTTTGCGGCGTTTTGTAACTGTGGATAAAATATGGAAAATGAAACAATGTTTCTCCGGGTGAACCGGCTCCGAAGAAGGCCAAAGTAAGTTTTGTCGGCCAATAAGGTGATGGCAACATTTTTTGGGATGCACACGGTGCACCCGAGTGCAGTCTCAATGCCAAAATTCCATGAATTGGGCTACTAATTGGTACCTCATCCGCCATATTCTCCGGACTTAGCCCCCAGTGACTAATTCCTTTTTCCAAACCAAAAGAAATGGCTCGGTGGAAAGAGATTAGCTCCACGATGAAATTATTGCTCAAACAAATGCCTATTTATTGGACCTCGAAATCCTATATTTTTGGAAAGGATGCATAAATTGGAGAACGTTGGACTTAGTGTATTTAGCTAAAGGAGATAATGTTGAAAAATATTTTTTTTTTTGCAAATAAAAACTGTGTTACATTCAAAAAGTCACGGACTTATTGATCCGCCCTCGTAGTTTAACTTTTACTTTTTTTTTCTAACAGCCATACCTAAATAAGAGCGGCAAGCGTTTTCTAGCTGTCAAAAATTCTCATGCCCATACAATTTGTATGTATCATCCCGAAATAACGCGGCGGCAACGCGGCGGCAACTCTTTGCAATTGGAAAATCCGACTTTGACAGAGTGTTTTCATTGTGAAGTTAGTTGTAAAAGACAACAAATGTAAACCAGGGATGGCAAAGTTGATACTATAGTACTTTTTTTGATACTATTCGATGTTAAAAAGTACTCCCGCGACTCATTTGATACTATTTAAATACTATTTATACTATTTATTTGATACTATTTTGACGATTTAAAGTTTTTAATTTTTTTATTTTTTAATTTTTTAATATATAAATTTTATTAATATAAAACTTCAACTTCATAAATAAAGACGTGTTAGATAATTGCACACCGTTACAATTAAATATCCACGATAACCATATTCCGCTAACGACGTTTTTTTGTGGTACGGAAGTGGATTGTATATAAATACAAATCAGATTGAATCCGGCACTGTAAATCATATAAAAGAAAATTCCAAAAAATGTTATATTAAATTTTTGTGAGGATTTGAAGACCAGAGTAAATTTTTTTATGAAATTTTAATTTGGTTCAGTAAGCTTTCACCTGAAAACGTTGTTTGCGGAAGAACCAATATTATCGTGAAATTTTGGATAAAAATTTTCCAAACGAAGAAAATAATTTTACGCCATTAATATCCAATACAGAGCGTTGGCAGATTGGCAAGAACTAAAACTTTCTAGAAAGGAAAATATATGTAGTTTCTGGTCGAAAGTATCTAAAATTAAAAATGAGTTAAACAAATATTTGTTTTCCCGATATTTTAAGAATTGCTGCAGGTATTTTATCCATACCACATTTTTCTGCAAACGTTGAGAGAATTTTTCCATACCAAAATCTGATTAAAACCAAAGGCAGAAACAGACTTCATGTTCCAACAGTATCAAATCTAATACAACAAAAAAGATTTATTAAATGCAACAAATTCTTATTGTTACAATTTAAAATCTTACAAGTTATTATCAACAATTTATAAAATTCTTTTTTAGCTGTATTGATTAATTTAATTTGGATCTCATTTGGAGTTCTTTGTTCCTGTACATTAATTTAAAAAATATACTTTTTTTTAAAGTAAAACTTTATTTTTTTATAAATTCATATAAACATAAATTTATGTTCAATAACATTTAATGTTATTTTATGCATTTTGTAATGAATTTTAAGAAAAATAAAATAAAAAATAATTTTAGTACTCTGAGAGTCAAAAACAAAAGTACTATTGAAAATTTTTATTGGTACCGCGAACGAAATTCTCATTTCTCATCCCTGATATAAACAAAAAAATAAGACAAAAAAAATATATTTGTTATTTATGTATATATATATATTATTATTTATATATATTTGTTATTATCAAAACACAAAACATAATCAGAAAACCCAATATTGTAATGTGCTGTGTTGTTAAAATAATCAGGGTTGTTATATTTTTTATTTTGATAACCCTGTTTTTATCGATTTGACGTAGCGTTGCCGCTAGGCGGTAAAAACGTTCCGCTTGCCGCTCTTGTTTAGGTATGGCTGTAAGTCATAATTATTATTTCTGTCTAATTTTATTTTTTTTGTCTCTTGATTGGTAATAGTTATGGTAAACAAAATAAAAGGTTTTTTTTATTCATAATTATTACACTGATAATAATACATGCATAAAAATACGAAAAAATGTCAAATTATCAAAACTATCGTTAAATATGCGAAAATTTATTTATGTTACGAAAGTTTTTTTAGTTTTGACAATATTTTCGTATTTTTATGCATGGATTATTATGAGTGTATAATTCAATAAATATTTTATTCCTCTGTGTTTAATAGTTACTCTGCTGTATATATATTATATTATGTCCCTGTGGTTCCTATTGGAACAAAGGGGGCCACAAATTATCTGCTGTGCTTAATAGTTACTGGGGTTCTGATGAGATCTTTAGCCAGGTCGAAATACTAGTATCAGCCTAGCTAGTATGGTTTGGTTTGCTTTATTATTGTAAATATACGGACGGTAAAGCTCGTTTTATATTACAAATAATATAAAAATACTTACATACTTAATTAAAACAACTGATTTTATTTAAAATAACTACAAACTTTAGCGGATTGTTTTTAAAAGAGAATTAACCATTTCAAGGTTGAAATCCTGTATGGAGCAACCATAATTTTGAATGGTTTTAGGACAAAAATGTTTTTTACTACTTGTAATTTTTTTTTGCTGGATTACAGTTTTTGCTACAGTTATCTTCATCTGTATCTTAACAAACAATAAGGTCTTAATGGCATTAAATTCCCTTTGCGCAACATTTCCATTATGCTCTTTTGTTTAAAGTTTTTATTAGCAAAAAAGTAAATGTTTTATTTTCCTTCTAAAAACAAAACGGAATGACATTTTTGTATTTTTATTTTTTTTTTATGAGTTTTTATAAAGAACCTTATACTTTGTGTTCTTAACCTATTTTTTACCAATGTGTCTTTATAGATCTTAAGAGCCTATTACTTTTAATAGGAAGCCGTTTTAACAAAATTTTTAAATTTGTGTTCCTCGATTGACATAAAAGATTTGAAAAAACCTATTTTTCGCTTTTTTTTTTTAATATTTAAAATATAAGGAGGATCGTCGCATAAACCGGTTTTATTGGTATTTATAAGACCATATAGAGATTTTAGAAATTAAAAGTTTTTCATTCAACATGTAATTGTTACACACAGAGAAATAAAGTGCCAACCGAATTGAAAAGTGTATATTAATGGTAACAACTTATAAATTCAGCTAGTACAACGATACTTACATTAGATATCAAATATTTTGAGTGTTCCAACTAACATTTAGTTGAATTAATCGAAATTTGTTGTGAAAACTATGTTAAGTTGTGCTAACCGACTGAAATTCATATAACTGAATTTGAGCCGAAGTAATCCAATTTCAGTTGCAAATAGCTAAATTTTTCTCTGTGTGTTAGAAAAACCTTCTCTAATCGAATCAAGATTTTTCCGTCTTTGTAAAGGAAGTAGGTGGAAACTGAAATCCATTCGTTTTTTTGTATCAAAATGTGCCATTTTTTTTCAACCAGCACATAAACTTGAGGCACTTAGGTTGCCAATATCAATTTAAAAAAAAAATTCTCAAAAAAATAGTGCGAAAAAAACATCCAAATTCTGTGAAATTCGTTGATATATATTTGACGTATTAATATATAAAAATATATTTTTAAAAAAGTGCATAAAAGCTCAAGTGTGCAAAGTCTACAAAACTTCAATTTCAATTCATTATCCACCGCCGATTAGCGACTTGGACTATAAAATTAACTGGAAATGCATACTGGGAAACCAACATATCTTCCTACTGTAACACTGTGCTTAAAATAATATATTAACATATCAATAACAATTTAAAAATTGTAAAACAAAAAAACTAAAGAAGATTCATTGTCTTAAAAAATTTTGAAAAGAAATAGAAAACGTTTGTCAATTTTTAATATAAGCCTAATAACGCAGCGTTGGGATAAAAACTAAAACCAATAAAAGCTATTATCGAAAGAAAAATCTATTCAGTAGTTGAGAAATGGGGGGCACAAAAGTAACAAAATGTTTTTGTGTCCCCCCATCCTATGTTCTGTAGTTGTGTGTTTTTTGTGTCCCCCCATCCTATTGTTCTGTAGTTGTGTTGATTTTTGTGTCCCCCCATCCTATGGTTCTGTAGTTGTGTGATTTTTGTGTCCCCCCCATTTCAGTGGAGTGTGTCCCCCTCCATCCTATAGTTCTGTAGTTGTGTGATTGAATGTTTTTTATTATTGATAACAAAAATAAAGATTGTTTATAAGATCATTTTATGCTTTAAGCATTACGCTGGCCTGTTTGTCTGTCTGACACTCTTTAAGGTTTCTTGTTTGTCCGTCACTCAGTTTTATGCTTGTGATATGTGATTCTTCTTGTATTTATCTATGTGATCGTATGAAAAAAAAAAGGTTACGATCGCTTAAAAATTATTAAGTGTAAACAAAATATTTAACTAAAAATGAAAAGAATGGATTGGATTGGATTTATTGAAAATCCCATAATGCATTATGCAGTTGACAAAAAGTTAGTTGTATGTTTGTGGATATTTGATTCTTCTTGTACGTAGTAGTTCGTGTATTTAAGTAATGCTATGCAAAAAAGCAAAGTGACGATTGCTTACCATTTATTAAGACTAAACAAAAATATTTTATTTAACCATTGAATTTATTTAAAATTTTCCCATAATGTATTATGAGTTGATTGGATTTATTGAAAATTCTCATAACGTATTATGCATTTGACGAAAACAATTTAATTAAATAAATTGTTTGTTTTAATAAGATTATATGCGCAATAGGAGTTTACACTGTAAGACTACAGAAATATTCTTAATATATTGAGATCCATATATGTACCTAAAGACAGCTACTTTTTTGTGAAAGATTTTTTGTTTTTAATATTTCAAAAGCAGGAATAAAATCAAAAATATCATAATGTGAAAATACCTTAAAATATACTTTTTTGAAGATGATTTTATTAAATCTTTTTTACTGTTCTTTAATTTACTATATAACTTTGAGATTGACAATTATTTAATACATTTATCGAAAGCCTTTAAGACAGCTCAGATAGATCTACACGTGAATGTTATAATTTTTATTTCTAAAAAGGACTATTCTTTTTTTTTTTTTTTTGCTTTAAAAAATTAAATTATAATAAAGAATTAAAAAAGTTATAAATTGTGATTTTAAAAGACTAATCATTAAGTAAAAAATTTGATAGTAAAAAAGATTAATACTTGTATAAATTATACATAATCAATACCAAAAGTGAAAATATTCAATATAACAATAATAATAAAAAAAATAAATTAAAGTTACTTTATATTATATTTAAAAATGTCGCAAGTATCAAAATTTAATTGCTCTATGTGTCAAATGTCGTTCATCAAGAAAAAAAGCTTGGAGACTCATCTGAGGAAACATTGTGGAGAATGCAAACGTTTATTCTCTTCAATCACAAAGCTAAGACAGCATGACAAAACTCATGCTGGAACTTCCTCAAAATTGGTTAAGAACAACAACAACAAAGAATAATACATCAAAAAATTTTGTGATAAATGTAATATACATTTAGATAAATCACAGTACGCCTATCATCTGCGTACGAACAAACACAAAGCAAATTGTGAAGCATTAGTTATTGATGAAAATCTGACGTTAACTATTAATGATTTTTGATGAGAAGCTAGAAAGATATACCTTCCACAACTCTCGTGAAGAATTGCTCTTCCCAGAAGACTTTTTCAAACATGCCGAAAGTACTGTGTTAAACTTTTTAACGCTTCCTTAATCAAGCATATTACCTTTAAATTTAATTTTGAAATCATTTGTGACTACGTAAAGATGAGCGCAGACAATATGATAGCAACAACAATGGCTCACATATCGAAAATGAAATAGTAACTAGAGGAGAAGATTTGCAGGTTATGTACTGCAACACGTCCCAAGAAATTTGCGTCAAGATGTCAGAATTTCAAGAAAGAGATTCTGGTTGGACATTAGTGACAATAAGGGGCTTGCATATTAATATAAACCAATTTTGTATTACTAAAGGCTCACAACATATCCCCACTCCATCATCTTTAAATAGGAAGAAGGCATGCTTAAATATTGAAAATAATGACTCATTTTGTTTTAAGTGGTGTATTATCGCTGCTTTATACACAGGGGAGAGTTTGGATGATCATGAAAAACAGCATGCAAGCTCATATAATATATCAAATATAAATGAAGAGGAAATAAGTATTGGAAATTCACTTGTTAATTTAAAAAATTATCGTTTCCTATATCATTAAAAGATATTAAAAAATTTGAAAAAAATAATGACAACATCAGCATTAACGTATTTGGTTACCAAAATGAGGATGTTTGCGGCCCATATTATTTAACCAGTCTCGAGAAAATCAAACACATAAATTTGATTTTGCTTACTGATGAAAATAAGTCTCATTTCGTCCTCATTACTGATATTTCAAGGTAAATATTATATTTCAAAAGAAATTACATAAAGTTCTGTAGAATGGTTTTATTTTAAATATTTTTATATCTTTTTAGATTTATTCGAAGCAGCATTACAGACCACAAAGCTCGTCTTTTAATATGTAATTCCTGTCTATATCACACAGACACAGAAAATAGATTAGCAATACATAAAGAGATGTCGTCAACAAGTACGCAATATGCCGAAAGAGGATAAAACTGTCCTGTATTTCGAAAATGTTCACAAGCAAATTGATGTACCGTTCGTGATTTATGCTGACTTTGAGGCTATTTTAAAGAAAATAAATGTATCTGTAAGTAGCAATATAACACACACAGAAGAGCATATTGCATGTGCGTTTAGCTTTTACATAAAATGTAATTTTAATAACAGATTAAGTAAATTTAAAATTCACTATGGAAAAGACTCTCCATCTGTATTTGTTCAAAGTATAGTACACGAGGCTAAATTTATTTACAAAAATTATCTAAGCAAAATAATTGAATTAAACTTGAGTCCACACGAGTTGCATTCATATATAAATTCTAACCTTTGCCATATTTGTCATCAAGAATTAAATGGGGACAAAGTAAAAGATCATTGTCATTTAACTGGTGCATATAGAGGTCCCGCCCACAATGACTGTAATTTAAAATTCAGGACACCAAAATTCATTCCTGTCGTCTTCCACAATTTATCCTCTTACGATTCGCATATATTTTTTAAAGAACTTGCTAATGTAAAGGATGCTACAATACAAGTTATTCCCCGAAACAAAGAGGTTTATATATCCATTATATTCAGAATTAAGTTAAAAAAGGAAAACGAAAGTTTTGAAATTCGCTTTATTGATTCATTTCGATTCATGTCCACTAGTCTAGATTCTTTAAGTAAGAACCTTAACGACAACGACTTTAAAGTGGTGCGAGAATTTTTTCAATGATGAACAGAAATTTAATCTTATAAAAAGAAAAGGAGTGTTTCCGTACTCATATATGGATTCATTCCAACGGTTTGAAGAAAAAGAACTTCCACCAAGAGAAAAGTTTTTTAACTTTTTAAATAACACAGAATGCAGTGAAGAAGATTATCTTCATGCAAAACAAGTATGGACTGAATTTAAATGTGAGAATTTGTGTGATTATATGAAATTATATTTAAAAACAGACGTTCTTTCTTTTTAAACCGATATATTTGAAAATTTTCGAAAAATTTGCAAAAAAAATATATAGTCTTGATCCCTGTCAATACATTACCGCTCCTAGCTTATCATGGGATGCTATGTTGAAAATCACTGGAATAAAACTAGAACTGTTTACTGATCTTGAAATGCATAATTTTTATAGCAGATGGAATACGAGGAGGTCTCGTGCAGTGTACAAAACGGTATTCAAAAGCTAATAATAAATATATGAGCAATTATGATCCTACAAAAGAATCAGAATTTTTAATGTATCTCGACGCCAATAACCTTTATGGTTGGGCTATGTCTGAATATCTGCCGTTATGGAGGTTTGGAATGGCTTGATAAAATCGTCTATTGATTTACTTAATGTGAATACAATATCAGAAAATTCCTCTGAGGGATACATTTTGGAAGTGGATCTTGAAATATCCTGATGCTATTCATGATGAGCATAACGATCTTCCATTCTGTCCCCAAAATAAAGAAATTGGAGAAATCTAAGTGTAGAAAGCTTGTTGCTGATTTTGAACCCAAATACAAATATCCGATACATTATAGAAATTTAAAACAATGCTTAGAAAATGGTGTAGTTTTAAAAAGAATTCATAGAGTATTGAAATTTAACCAATCAGCATGGCTAAAAAACTACATTGATCTTAACACAACCATTATAGGACTTTAGCAAAAAACAGTTTCGAAAAGGATTTCTTCAAACTTCTTATAAACGCTGTATACGGAAGACTATGGAAAGTGTAGATAAGAGAGTAGATTGTTAAAATCGCCCATCATGGGAAAACTCTAATAAAAATCATTTGGGACTTAGAGCCCTAATAGCAAAACCTAATTCAAAAACATTTCCAAATTTTCCGATAACCTTTATGCAGTTCACTTAAAGCAAATGCAAGTAACTTATAATAAGCCAATATACCTAGGTTTCTGTGTTTAGATTTATCAAAATGGAAGATGTATGATTTTCATTATGGTTATATGAAGAAAAAGTTTGGACAAAATGTATCTTTAAACTACATGGACACTGATTCTTTTATATATACCATAAAGACTGACGATTTTTACAACGATATTCGAAATGATGTTACTTTGAGATTTGATACATCAGAGTATTCAAATAATAACATCTTTCTATTACCATTATTGAATAAAAAAGTAATTGGTATGATGAAAAGATGAAAACAAAGGAAACATTATGATCGAATTCGTTGGTTTACGTTCCAAAATGTATTCCTTGACTGCAATCAATGTAAATGAAGTCAAAAAATCAAAAGGAGTAAAGAAATCTGCAGTAGCTAAACTATCAATAAATGATTATAGAAAATGTTTATTTGAAAGAAAAATTATTTGTGGACGATATGTTAATGTTTAGATCAGTTGCCCATCAACTGTTATACATATAAACTAAAAAAAATAGTTTTGAGTCCTGAGGATGACAAGAGAAAAATTATGGAAGATCAAATACATACATATGCATGGGGACATTTTAAAATACAATATAACAATTGTAGTGATGCAAATTTGAAAGACTTTGAAACTGCATGCTACGAATTAATAATGTTAATAATGACGATGACATATTTATGAGCATAACGTTAACAAACTAATTAAAAACAAAATGTACTTTTTTCTTTATAAAAATATAAATGTTTATTAATAATAAGCACAAAATTGGTTTATATACTTATAAATTTATTTTTTATTATAAAAACTTTAAATTAAACATTATATATATATATATACTTATTTAATATATATTTTTTTCATTATATATAAACAATATTTATTCATTTATACATTATTATTTTTTTATTATTAATAAAAATCTTCAAAACTATATGATTTTTTTTATTTTTTATTGGGATGGAAAGCTTTTTGTAATAACAAAGCATTTTTCAAAGCACAAATTCCGTTGTTGTGAGCATTGCAGTAAGTATATACAGAATATTCTTTTTCAAGATTTTTAATACTAGTTTTGTAGAAAATATCTTCAATATTTAAAACAGTTTTTCGTAAAATTTTTTCAGCCCACTCCTTTTTTCTCAGCGCCTTTAACACAAACTTGAGCATCTAATGTGTTGTCCCTAAGAAAATTCAAAACGCTCTTGAATGTTATCGATCCGTCTTCCCATGTTAAGTGATGATAATTTTTTGTTAACCAGTTAACTTGTTTCTGCTTTTCAGGTGTTAAATATTTATACATAAAGGGTGGTTTTATGATAAAGTTCATGAATTCTTTATTGTTGAAAACAATAGCAATTTCTTTAGCTATAAAATTATTCGAGTTCCCCTTAAAGCCTTGTAAATCAATAAACACAGTTTTAGTTTAGGTCATTTTTTCGACTTATATTACTTTGCGTACTTGACCAGTTAAAGGTGTATATTCAATTAAGCGATCATGAATAAGAATACAGAAAGCTGATGTTTTTTCTGGAATATTAGTATCTGTTTCAAATTCAATTTTTGTATCAATCGGACCATTAGCGACCGACTCATTTTGGTGACTTACATCGATAACGATAATAGGAGCTTTGTTTTGAATTCTAGACAAGTGAGTAGGGGGTTGGGTTCCCTCATGTAATAGTTTTGTTGAAATCTGACAAACATATCATATAGGATGGCAAAGCGTTCTTGCCCGAATTTAATATTAAGATCATCATAAGGATATGATCATCCACTTTATTCCAACCAGCATTTTCCATGACAGCACCATCCACTGACATCAATGAAACATAATTTTTGATAGTGCTTGAAACGCCTAGATGCCTAGTGCGATCAATTTCAATACCATTGAGCTCATAACGAATTTCATCGAACAGATGAGCAACAATATTGTTTTTCAATCTGAAATCTGCCGAAGATGATACTAGTTTTTTCTTATCGCTGATATCTTCAACGGAACCTTCCACGTAAATAAAGCTTTCGCTTGGCAAAACATACAAATCCTGATTTTGTATTGAGATTCTGATTTCATCGTTATTGTTAAATGATTGCAAGTACGGTGTGTATGTGTGATAATCTTTTTTAATAATGCTCTCATCCGATAAGGGTACACCCAAAACATTGATTATTGAACTCATTTTCGTTTAGGTTGCTATTATTTTTGTTTTCTTTTTTTAAATTTTTTTTAACTGAAAATTTAATGATTTAAGAAAATTTATATTTGATTCAGTCAAATTACTGGGTGAATATGACGAGAAACGATGACGACCGCGACGAAGTTGGCTTTGAGTTAACTGCTGGCAATATGTATTTTGGTGGTATTGATGCTGTATATGGAATGGTATTTTTAAAAATTTCTTTGCTATAAACTATCATTATTTTCTGGGTCTTAAATGTAATCGAATAGTTATTTCTTCTCCTCGAAAATTAATGAAATCGCCGTGTTGATCAACTATCCGTAATGTTATTGAACTCACTTCTTTAGAGTTACTGGCAAATAAATGAGATTCCTAGGTATTTCATCCATTTTATAGCCAGGTGGAACATTTATTGCGAACTCGTGTATTGTATGTGCGTGAGAATTGTTTATATAAGTATTTACTACAATATTACATTCTATACGCAAGAGATTGACCTTAAAAATATTTACTGGTAGATCTGAAAAATGGTCTGTATTGGGGGAAAGGACTTTTTTATTGAAACCAAACAATTTTCCTATCGAATTTTTCTTGTTAAAGTATATCGAATCTTGGGAAGAATGCACTTTTACTTGCATTGTATTATTATTAGCTTCTATAAAAATTGTCTTCTTACCCAAACCATCTCTCTCGTATTCCTCCTTTATAAAATCTACAATATCATTCAGTTCATAGGATCCAATAGGTATTATAATAATTTTATTTCCAATATGAAATAAATTATTGTATATGTCTACGTTTGGTATGCTGTTGTAGGAGTGAAAATCTATGAGGGCACACTCATAATCGCCATTTAAATTTATGGAGGAAAATAGGTTGCTGATAAATTTGAGGAGTTTCCGCTTAGCGTTAGCGTTATTGACATTTTTGCTTGTCGAGTGGTTAATGTAGTTAATAAAACAAAAAAATTAGTTTTAAAATGAAAAATTTATTACTTTTATATTAACTATTCTACGATTCTTCTAATAAATTTAAACAGAGGATACAACATTAAATATTTGTATACTTATCTCTACAGTCTTAAAAGTAATAATACATAACATATTATAAAAGTTCATTTTTGTTAATCCAAGAATTATGATGATTTGAGAAACCCAACCATTTAACGAATACTTTGTCACCGTTACTTTTAAGAACTTTTTTCTACAAGATATGTATCAGTTAATCGTGTCTTTGAGAGTTCCTCATTATAGAATCCACCTTCAATTTTGTTACCCTGGTAATCCTCCAAGATATATGTTGAGGGATATGTGTTGTTAATAGATTTGATTTTAAAAATTTCTGTTGTCCATTTCGGGGTGTATCCCTTTTCAAAAATATGCTTATATTTACTGATGCGTACGTAATCTCCAACATGAAATTTGGATATTTTATACATTTTTAGGTGATTATATACTGTATTAAGCAACATTTTCTCATTTTTAAAACTAACGTTAATGGGCGCCATTTTAATTGTACGATGTATTTTTCGATTGTACTCATCAATTCAATTTTTATATAAATCAATCCAATGATATGATCCGTTGTAGCTAAATTCCTTCCACATCATACCTTTAAGAGTTCTATTGAAGCGCTCAATAATAGACGCCTTCATTACACTATACGTTGAGTAGTGATTAATATTATGCTTTTTCATCAATTTACCAAAAATTTTATTAAAAAAACTCCTTACCGTCGTCAGTATGTAAGTTTTTTGGTACACGACCCAGATTGAAGATATTTTTCATTGATTTACTGACATCCGATGCACTTTTAGATTTGATAGGTGCAGCCCAAGCAAATTTTGAGAATGTGTCAATAACTGTTAACATGTATCGATAGTCATTGTTATCCGATGAATAATTCCCCATTTCAACCAGATCAGCTTGCCATAAATCATCTATACCTTTCATAACAACTCTTCGACGTTTAAAGTTCTTTCGAGCTTGTTTATGCAATTCTTTCACCAAAACTCTCTTTATATTCATTATCGATATAATCTATTATCATATTTTTTTATCAATCATCATCATTATATTATTTAAATACTTGTTTTAGGTAGGCGCCACCGCAAACACGACTTCCTCCGGCAGCACTTTAAGTAGCACTTCCTCCGGCAGCACTTTAAGTAGCATAGTTTTCAAATACTTCATTTGTTGACGCACTAACTCAAGTTCTCCAGCAATGTACGTTTTTTGATTTTGATTTATATTGGAAATTTTGTTATACATTACATCATCATTTTTATTTATTTTTAAAATTAAGTCTGCTTGAATTTGGTTGATTTGTGAGAGTAGATAATCCTTTGTGACGGAGTCGTTGTCTTCCATAGGGCTCGCAACGTTTTTAATCCTTTTATTTTGAACATTAAGGTTTTTGTCGCTATCCAAAATGATACCAAACATTTTCGACTCATTCTTTCTTATTATGTTATTATTATAGTTTAGCTCAGAATTGTAATAGTGTCCAAACTTGTCGATAGACATTTTCAGAATATTAACTTAACTTATAGTACTTGATATTTTATAATATTATATCAGCTTCCTTCAATTCTTCAATAATCGAAACTATTTCATTATTATGGTTGTTATGTCCAGCACCTTGCGAGGCTATCAATAATCTGAGGCGATCCACTAACTCAATAGGATCGTCCCAATAAACATAATTAGTTTTACTAGAATTTAATTTCATAATACCGCTACCTGTTTTATCAGGTTTAAATAATTTGCTGATTATATGCTGATACTTGTAGGCCCTTGTACCCTTTATTTTGTCCGTCAGATTTATAGTCTCTTTTGTGAGCACTTGTGTCCATTAAAATCTTTTTATAAAGACCTAATTCAGTTTTATCATAGTTTTTTGGCATTCTATGAAACATTAATTGAAGCAAAACCAGGCGTTAGCAACCAATTTTGATTTCCTATCATAATTTTATCCTCATCCAACTTAATGTAGCTGTTGCCAAATTTCCATTCACCATTCGAGTCTTTGTGGGGTCCATAAAGTGTATCTAGTTCATTCTTTCTTCCTAAATACGATAAATCGATTGAGCTTTTTGTTGTACTATTGTTAGTTTCATTGGCTGCTGGTTCAGTTTGTGAGTAAAAATCATCCTCATCATCAGTTGTCTTGTATTCATTACTCATAAAATCTTTCTTAGGGGTACTCGTTTCCATTTTCATTGGTAATTTCTTTACTGATAAACTAATATCATTTTCCATTTCATTTTTGAGTTCATTTTTAATGTCTTCTTTTTCGTCTTTAGAAATTCTTTTTCTTTTACTAGAAATGTTAATAAATTCTTTTAACGGATTACTTATGGGTTTGAACGCATCTTCGAGTCTTTGATGTGTGTTTGCTTCAATTATTTTTATACTTCGAAATTTCTTCTTTAAAGCGTTTCTAGCCTTAACCAGTTCCTCCAACATTTCAGTCATATTAAACACAAGCAAACCAGTAACAGATCAGGAATAGACCAGGAATTGACCACGATCAGATCAGGAACAGACCAGGAGTGGATGAAGAGTATGAATAGCCTAATTTAATCAATTTGTTTGCTTGTTATTCCTTTTGATTCAAGAGCACAAGCTTTACTAATGACATCTCTTTATTTCGTCCTCTTTATATTTCAATGAAAATATTAAATGACTGTCTGTAGCGACCATCATTTAAATCATCATCTTTACATATGGTTAAAAATCCATATTTATCTCTCCAACATTCTCTACATATCTCACAAAATTGATTAAAAGTCATATCCGTTCCAACATGATCACTATATATGTGTTTCATATTCATTTCATCCTGCTTAAACATAATTATCATATTGGCATTATCTCGAATCAAATGTTTAGGAATTCGTGTATAAGTTTGACATAAATAAAATGAATCTACATTTTTATGACGACCCATACAAAAGTAAGCCCGAATATTGTTTTGATTTTCACAAGCAACATCATCAAATATGATTATAGAGTTATTTTTAGCTTCATCTGGTGGAATAACACTTTCATTGCTAGAAAATGTAAAATACCCCATTCCTTTAATCGGTGATATTAATTTCTTTAAGTACTCATATTTAGGTTGAAATAATGATTTCGAATATAAATAGATATTTTCAAACTTCAGTCCATTAGGGCTTTCAATTAAGCTTATCATTACATTTGTCTTTCCACAGTTGGATGGTCCTACTATAAGTGCTCTTATAGAATTTGGTAATAGAATATTGTGTCTTCTTCTCATATTTATATTTGCTGAGGAATCTACATTCCTTACTAGTATATTGCTATGTTGTTTAATCAACCGCATTTTAACAACTAAAGATCCGTTTTTATTAGCTCCACATAATATAAATAAGTAATACAATATCATAAAACTAACAATCATATGGATTCTGTCAAAGGGAACGGATTAGTAAATAGAGCTATAAATTCCTTACCATTTGAACTTCATTTACCGGGTTATGAATTTGGTGGCCCGGGTACTAAACTACAACAACGTTTAAGAAGAGGTGATAAGGGGATTAATACATTAGATGTCGCTTGCAGAGAGCACGACATTGCGTATTCTAAAAATAAGGAAATCAATAAGCGACATCAAGCAGATAAAATATTAGAAAATCGAGCTTGGGAACGAGTTTTATCTAAGGACAGCAGTTTCGGAGAAAAAACAAGCGCATACCTTATTACTAACGCAATGAAGGCTAAAGTGAAATTAGGCATGGGTCTAAAAGAAAAAAGAAATATGGAGAGAAGATCTTTACCAATGCAATAAAAATGGCTACGACAACTCTTAAGAAAGAAAAACCAAATGATTTAAATAATTCAATTAAATTGCCCGTAAAGTTTTAAATAAATCATTAAAAGGACATAAACCTAAAGTTGTAATACCAAGAATCATCAATGTTCCAAAAACTGGAGGTTTCTTACCACTAGTACCAATACTTACTGCTTTAGGAGCCTTAGGTGCTCTTTCCTCCGGTGGAGCTGCTATTGCAAAAACCATTAATGCAGCAAAAGATGCCAAGAAACAACTTGAAGAAGCTACTAGACACAATAAAAGTATGGAGTCTATAGCAATAGGAAAAGGTCTTTATCTTAAACCATTTAAGAAGGGTTATGGACTTGTATTTGATGGATCGTCAAAAAACTTATAAAGATGCTGCCCAAGAGACCACTTACTGACTTCGATTTGACTAAATTTACAGAAAACATTCCTAATTTCAGAGGCGTTTTTATGAGAGATTCACTTCCAAAACTTCCTCGACGAAGAGAATGTGGAATTATTAATCTGGACTCCTCGATCGGTGATGGCACACATTGGGTAGCATACTATAAAAATATAGATCATAAAGAGTATTTTGATAGTTTTGGAAATTTGCAGCCACCCCTCGAATTAGTGTCATATTTGGGGTCTAATATAGAATACAATTATAAACAACATCAAAAATATAATTCGTTCAATTGTGGACATTTATGCTTGAAATTTTTGTATGAAATTAATGATAAATAAAAATACAAGTTTTTAATTATAACTTTTTTTTTTTTTTTTTTTTTACTATTATTTATTTTTTATTTTTTTTTTTTTTTTAATACATTTTACCTACTTCAATTCCATACTGGATATTTTCCACTATTAGGAATAATAAATTCATTTAAATCAAATAACTCTAACTCTAATTGGAATGGTTTGTCACCCACAGCAGGCACTTTTTGATGAAGTAATTTCCCGATGACATTTCCTTTATCTCCTCCTCTGTTATGAGATTAAATCTTTTTGAAAGAAAGATAACAAAGTTTTCCGTCTCGAGCTGTATACTTTCTCCAAATTTGTTTTCATTTTTATAGCTTTCAAGATTTTATATAATTTAAGATCCTCCATATCTTTAGTATGCAGAATCGGCTTGTTGTTGCTGAGATTAGCAAATTTGCTTAATAAAGATTGTGATGTAGCGCTCATGGTAGTTGATTCGTCAACGAATTTCTATGAACTAAGATTTAAATGTTCTTTAGGTATACGAACTGCTTGTTCACTATCAATTTCACCATTTTGAGAAATATATTCCCTCATACATATTGAATGTTCACTCTTTATTTCACAACATTGTGAAATATATATCTTTAAGATATTAGATAATAGACGTATTATTACATATTACAATTTTATGGATTTAAATTTTACTTTTATTTGTTTTTTTGGTGAATTTTTATGTGTTAATTGGTGAATTTCCATAATCAGATTGATTGTTCACTCTATATTTGCAAAATGTTTAATATAAAAATGTATGAACTCAGAAAAGATCAAACACTCAGACGATTAAGATGTCAATGCGGCAACAAATTTCCGATTTCCTTCATGAATACAAGGAGTTTATGAGTGCAGAAGATTTATACTTTTTCATAAAGAGTGATGAATATTTTAAATCCTACGAGAATACTGAAATGGTTTATTCAGTCAATGGAGAGCATTTTAAAGATTGTCCATGGTCTGATGATATCTGTAGTGAAGGACCTGATACATGTCATTGCATGACTTATAGATATAAAACAGATTGTGTTAACCAACTCATAAATTTATACTATAAACATGTAAATTTTTAATACTTTTTAATTAAAAATAAATATATAAAACTCATTTCTTGTACTATTATTTTATTTAGTTTATGTTAATTTTAAGCATAGTTTTTGCATATAATCTTATTAAAATATATAATTTCTTTAATAAAAATCAAATATTCACAAGCATAAAACTGAGTGACGGACAAACAGAAACCTTAAAGAGTGTCAGACAGACAACAGGCCAGCGTAATGCTTAAAGCATAAAATGATCTTATAAACAATCTTTATTTTTTGTTATCAATAATAAAAAACATTTAATCACACAACTACAGAACTATAGGATGGAGGGGGGACACACTCCACTGAATGGGGGGGACACAAAAATCACACAACTACAGAACCATAGGATGGGGGGGACACAAAAATCACACAACTACAGAACCATAGGATGGGGGGACACAAAAAACACACAACTACAGAACCATAGGATGGGGGGACACAAAAATCAAAATGGATTGCGTTCCAGAATTTGAGCCAGGACTGATTAATTTACCAGCTTCATTATGGTTGCAAAAAATTGAGCAAATTGGAGAGTTATATGGCTGGGATAATCAGTACAAAATATTTGCCATGCAAAAATAGATTAAAAGGTCTGGCTCGAATTTGGTTCGAAAATTTGACAAGCTATGTGTCAACTTGGGAAGATTGGAAAGTCTTGTTACAGAATCGTTTCCTGATCACCAAGATTTTGCAGAAAATCTTAAGCGTTTGGTAAATCGAATAAAATTGCCGACGGAATCGATGACCAGCTATTATTTTGAAAAGAAAATGCTTGTTGATGTATGTAAGATATCTGGAACTGATAGCGTATCATGCATTATTGATGGGCTTCCAGCTGGTATACAAGTTGGTGCTAGAGCTGGGCGCTTTCAAACTCCGGAAGATTTATTTGGACACTATATGTCAACATTTTCCAATATAATCGAGCCTCAAGCTAAAACACGACGCATTGAAGGAAGGACAATTACAGTGCTTAAGGATGATACTGAAGATAAGAATAAGAAAATAATATGCTTTAACTGCAAAAACGAAGGCCATTTTGCGAGCAAATGCACAAAGCCTATTAAGAAGTGTGAGAATTGCAAGAAGTTGGGGACATTTGACACGAGATTGCTTAAAAACAAAAGGTATGTCTTCAATATTATTGATTCAAAATGATAACTTGTCGAAGTTTCGAAAGAATTGTTTCTACAAGAATTGTAGTGTAAACAATATTGAATTTATTGGATTTATTGACACGGGTAGTGCAATAATATTAATTAAACAATCTTGTGTAAATTTATTAAAGATAACATTCGATTCATGTTGTAAACAAGTTGTTGGATATGGCGGATCAACAATATCAGTCTTTTCTAAAATATCAGCTAGGTTACAGGTAGATTTAGCTTCGGCAGTTGTAGAATTGTTTGTTGTTCCTGATTCGGCTCAGGAATTTGATATTCTGATTGGACGATCATTTATTAATCTAGCAGGAGTTATCATGGTAATAAAAGATAATGTAGTTCGCCTAATAGAAAAGGAAAGGAAATGTTTTGTAATTTTGATTACTTATTAAAGGACAAATTTTCACTTTTGGTAAAGGAAACAGTAACATTGCCAGCAAAACAAGCATGTTTTGTTGAGGTTATAACTGAGCAGTCTTGTGATTCGTGTTTTTATTTGGAGGAATTGTATGTTAGTAAGCCAAATGCTGAGTACCGGATTATGAGGTGTGTACTTGGATAGAAGGATTTGTTTTTGTAGAAAATGATTCAAATGGGAATCTTGTTTTTGAAAAGTGTAGTTGTTTAGGAATAGTATCTTCTTGTCACTTAGATCAAAGTATGGAACATTCAAGTTTCATGGTAAAATCTTTTGATTTACGAGCGTTTAGTGAAAATGAAGTAATTTCCCAAGCGCCCTCAACTGGACAATGTTGATAGAAAACGTTTAGTTGATTTACTAAATAGATATAGAAGTTGTTTTGCACAGGACATGTCAGAATTAGGAAACATTAGAGATGCTCAGATGAAAATATTACTAAAGGATGAAACTCCAGTTTCATATAAACCATATAGAATGTCATGGTCCGAGAGAGAAGTTGTTCGAGAGATGGTAGAAGATTTAAAGAAAGCTAACCTTATTCAAGATTCGTCATCATCGTATTCTAGTCCTATTCTTTTAGTTAAAAAGAAAACAGGAGAATACAGATTGTGCATTGATTTCAGAGCTCTGAATAGGAAAACAATTAAAGAAGTATTTCCAATGCCAAGAACAGATGATGAAATAGATAGATTAAGGGGAAGCAGATTTTCACTAGTCTAGACTGTGCTAGTGGATATTACCAAATCTTGATGGATAAGGATTCCTCTCAAAAGACTGCTTTTATCACTCCTGATGGGCATTATGAATTTTTACGAATGCCATTTGGATTGGTTAATGCGCCTGCTGTTTTTCAAAGAACCATGAATAAAATTCTTGGAAATTTGAGATTCACTACAGCTATGGTTTATATGGATGATATTTTAATTCCTTCAGACACTATGGAACAGGGTTTCATAACTTAGAAATGATTTTGGAAAAGTTGAAGGAAAATGGCGTGACTTTGAAGCTTAAGTAATGTTTTTTCTCCAGGACACAATTCACTATTTAGGTTTTGAAATCAATGCTGAGGGTGTTAAACCGGGAAAGGATAAAATTAACGGGGTGTTGAATTTTCCTATTCCAAGAAATGTTCATGAGGTGCGTCAATTTTTGGGATTGACAAGTTATTTTAGGAAGTTTATTGCACAATATTCTCTGATAGCCCGACCAATTCAGAATTTGGTAAAGAAGGATGTTAGTTTCAAATGGGGGGAAGATCAGCAGAATGCATTCAATGAATTGAAGAAGAAATTGACAGTTCGTCCCGTGTTAGTTTTATATGACAGGAATTCTTATACGGAACTGCATACAGACGCGTGGCAATGGGGTGTTGGTGCTGTGCTATTACAAAGACAACACGACGGGACATTGAAACCAGTTGCATATTTTAGTCACTCAACGTCGAAAGAGGAACAGCGGTATCATTCCTATGAGTTGGAAACATTAGCAATAGTTTATGCGTTGAAACGGTTTAGAGTGTATTTGCTTGGAATAGAGTTTTAAGGTAGTAACCGATTGTTCTTCATTGAGAACTGCCTTTACGAAAAGGGACCTAGTTCCCCGAATCGGTAGGTGGTGGCTATCAATACAGGAATTTAATTTTTCTGTGGAATATCGTCCGGGTTCTCAAATGGCTCATGCGGATGCATTGAGTAGAAATCCAATTGAAAATGGGGAAACGGAGGGCATCAAAGTTTTTCATGTTGATATTTCGGAATCCGATTGGGTATTAGCAATGCAGCTTAATGACGATAGATGCAGGTTTTTGATCGAAAGTCTCCGTAGAGTCCCACAGGATGAAGAAGAAAGGCGAATACATGCTGAGTATGAACTAAAACGGGGTAGATTATACAGGAAAACAGATAGTGGTAGTAAGTGGATTGTACCAAAGTCAACCAGGAGGGAAATTGTTTTCAATCATCATGATAAGGTGGACATTTTTCTGTAGATAAGACTATTTCTTGCATAAGGGAAAAGTATTGGTTTCCAAATATGAGAAGATACATTAATCGGTATATTGCTTGTTGCTTGCCATGTTCGTACAATAAAATATCAGCTGCAAAACAAGTAGGACTTTTGCATCCTATTGAGAAAGTTGACGTTCCGTTTGATACGTGTTGATCATATTGGCCCATTTACACGGAGTGTTCATAGGAATATGTATTAATTGTGCTTGTTGATGGTTTTACGAAATATGTAATGTTGAAACCGGTACAGAGCACCAAGGTAGAACCATTTACAAAGTTTTTAGAAGAATTTATTAAACTATTTGGAGTACCAAGAAGATTAGTTTGTGATAGAGCAAGTACATTTACATGTCATAAATTTATGAATTTCGCCCGTGGCTATGGAATTAAAGTTGTTCACAATGCTACTGCAACACCAAGGGCAAATGGTCAAGCGGAAAGATATAATAGGACAATTTTATCCGCAATAAGTTCGTCGGTTAAATGGGATGAGTGCGTTAATGATATCCAGTGGGGTTGAACTCAACAATAAACAAGTCGACTGGGAAAATACCTAATGAGCTTTTGTTTGGATTTTTGCCTAGAGGAAAGGGTGATTCATATTTAAGCAACGAAGTTGTTGAGAATAACGTCAGTAATGTTTTAAGTAAGTCGAGATCAGGCTAAAATATCCATAGACAGGAAGCAAGTGTATCAAAAGCAAATATATGATAAAAGAAAGCGACAAGGTCAAGTTTATGAGGAAGGTCAATTAGTGTTAGTGAGAAAAACAAAATTAGTAGATGGAAATCGAAAATTACTTCCTAAGTTTAGTGGACCTTATCAGATTGTTAAATACTTAGGAAATGACAAATATGTAATAAAAGATTTACCAGGATCTAATAGATCCCAGAAACCATATGAAGGAGTTACATCCTCGGATAAACTCAAACTTACGAATCATTTGAGTGCGACTCAAATTAAGTTTGGATGACAATTTAGAAGATAATTTTTGGTTGTGTTGTATTTAATAATGTTCTAATTACAGATTCTTCACGAGGTCGTGAATAAAGGAGCGTGGCCGAGTTGTAAGCACTGTGCATAAAATAATATATTAAAATAGTCAATAACGAATTTATAAAATTGTAAAACAGAAAAAATAAAGAAATATTCATTGTCTTAAAAAATTTGAAAAGAAATAGAAAACGTTTGTCAATTTTTAATATAAGCCTAATACTACCAAGTTTTGACAAAAAAAAAATTCGCACGGAATCTATGATTGGTAAAAAATGGGTTAAAAAACGGAACAAAAATAATCAAGATAATTATCCGGTAATTTACTGCGTCACAAAGTGCAACAACTTTTATGAACATTGCAAGTAAAGTTTTCTTTTATAGCATCATGCAATTATTTTTTTTTCAAAGTTATTCTAATAAAAATGTTTACACTGTTTCTGAGTTGCCTTACATTTAGATAATTTTTTTTCGAGACCATGTACAAAGTAAAAACAAAAAAAATTAAGAAAAAAAAATAGTGTTATAAGAAAATGTGTTTGTTTTCATAAAACTTTTCTTTTTACAAATTATAGCACTTGATCTTGACCGACTTAGTGTAATATTTTTCATTTATTAATAAAAAATATTGAAAACATCTGCTCTAATCAAAATGTATTTTAAATGAATAATCATTTTGGATATTATAGAAATATAAATTAAAAAACTGCTAACAGTAATATTTATGCACTCAAAAAATAACACAATTAGAAATTAATAAAGCTAATTTAACCGAAAATACTACGAAATATTTTCGTATTTGCTAAAACATACAATTTTGAATTCTGGGAACCTCACCTGTTACTGGTCTCTATTAATATGAATTATTTATTTTGAAAGTGGTATTAGTCCACTTGTTTTTAAAGTGAGATATAAGAGGTTTTGCAATGCAATGCTTTGAAACTGTAAAGGGCTATGTTTTTTTTACACATTTCAATGTTAAAACATTTCATAAATTACATATGTAATGCTAAAATCTACTTTTTTCAGTATTGACTGTACTAAGCCACTCTCAAAATAAAGAACTTTAACAAAACTGTTCTAAATAAACATGACAGTTTGTCACGAAATTTGATTTTGGAATATCATGCGCACATAGAAAAAGTATTTTGAGCTATAAAAAGTGCTACAAATATTTTCGATATATGGCGACCCTTTAAAAAGTTGTTACGCGGTAAAAATATTACGTTTTTGTTTTAGCCTCCATTTTGAAAACTTTATAAATTTTTACTAAATATGTTACCATAAAGCGAAAATATTGCATCATTTTTCAAATTAGTAATAATTTTGCTAAAATTTTAAAAATTTAGTTAAAAATTGCGTTGCAGATAAACTGCTAAAATTAGCAGATTTATTTTTTTTTTTGTTAAATATTAGTAAGATAATAATTGCAAAAATAAATCTGTTGAATCTACAAAAATTTAGTTGTATTTGAACTAAAATTTAAATAATTGAAATTAATAAGTAAAGCTGCTAAAATCAGCAAAAAAAATTTCCTAAATATTAGTAGACTTCGCATATTTTTTCTGTTAAATTTTAGTAAGATAATAATAGCTAAAATAAATCTGTTGAATCTACAAATATTTAGTTAAATTCGAACTAAATTTTAGATAATTGAAATTAATAATAAACCTGCTAAAATTAGCAAAAAATTTGCTAAATATTGGTAGACTTCGCATATTTATTTTGTTCAATATTAGTATGATAATAATAGCAAAAATAAATCTTTTGAATCTACAAATATTTAGTTATATTTGAACTTAATTTTAGATAATTGAAATAAATAACTAAAGCTTCTAAAATCAGCAAAAAATTTGCTAAATATTAGTAGACTTTGCAAAATTTTTGTTAAATATTAGTAAGATAACAATATCAAAAATAAATCAAGATTTTGTATTGTTAATAGTGTGTTCTGAATTTTAAATTATTTTAAAACCTGTTGAAAGTATCAAAATTATAAATTATACAAAAAATTAAATGTTTTGTATGGAAATAATTGATGTTTTTTTTTTTAAAAAAATTAAGGAAATTATATGGCATTCGTGTTTCAGAAAATGCAAAATTTAATATAAAAAATTTTAAGTTTTTATTTGATGCATGTGTAAAAACTTGTGTACAATTTGGAAAAATGTATCCAAAAACTGCATTTGCATTAAAAATGCATTGTTTACATTTAAACAATTTATCGCATAAATATATGAAAGAGGATAACAGTTCGAATTCGCTCCAAAGAAAATATATTTTTTTAATATTAAGAAAATCGGTAGACATGAGTTCAAAAACTACCAATTTTTTTTTTTTCTTCTTTCAAGGAATGAATAATTTATATATTTCCCTTGCTAAAAATTAAATTAAATTTCGTTTTTCCGATTCTAATATGATTTTTTAGATGATACACTTAAAGTTCCAACAATATCTTTTACTCAGGAAGTAATAAAATCAAATAAGATGCATTTGATACGTATACTAACAACCCATTATTTAGTAACAAGGCATTTGAAGAGTTGACAAGTTTATTAGAGTCGTCCAAAAGAGATGAAAGTTCGTTTTTGCGATCACCACAAGGTTGCCGTATTTCCTTTATGTCTAAAAACTTCATGTAACTAGTTTCAGCTAAATTCGTTAACATTTAGAGCTTTAACTTTTAAGAATAAGTAATTTCTCTCTACACTCAGAAAAAGACAGTAAAGTAAGTTTCATTTTAGGCTGGGAGGATCGTTGCATAAAAATTGCTGATATCAGCAAACCATTTGCTAATTTAACAGCATTTTTGTTAAATTTATCTCTTGCTGATATAAGCCATTTTCTGCAATGTTCCTCCCAGCAAAAATGTGGCTGACTTACAGAAGTTTTTTTTAGGGTAGAAGAAATTCTCACAAATGTATGCTAGACTTTAAATTTAATTCTTTCCTTTTGCAGTCTAGTCTAGATTGTGTGCAAAAAAGGAATATGAAATCGAAATTAAAAAAAAATTTAAAATTTAAAAATTTAATTTAAGTTTTTAAAAAAATATATACATACATGAAAATAAAATTTTTTGTTAAATTGTTAAATGTTCATATATGAACAAATTTTCAAATCTTACCTTAATTTTAATGAAGGTTAGGAATCTGTTTGTTTAGTTTGCAATCTACTTACCAAGGACTTTTATCATATATGATTTTGCTTTTAATTTCAGACAGGAAAATAGATATTTTTGCAGTAAAGCTTTAGTTAGGCTTTTTTTCCTGTTTTTCTTTATCAAAACTTATTTGTTAACCAAAAGACTATCTCACATAGAGGGCGGAAACAATAAGTCCGTGACTTTTTGAATAAAACACAGTTTTTTTTTTTTTTGCAAAAAAAAAAATTATTTTTCAACATAATCTCCTTTTAGCTCAATACACTTAGTCCAAAGTTTCTCCAATTTTGTATCCCTTCAAAAAAAAAGAGATTTTTCGATGTCCATAAATAGGCATTTCTTGGCCATATGGGTTCGACTTTTATTTAAATCCTCAATAAGTGTGAGGATTCGCCGTTTATTGTTTTGCCTTTTGAATGTAATCGATGTGGATTATCTGCGTGCATCTCAAAACACTGTTGCCATCACCTTATTGGCCACGATACGTTTATCCATCTTGCAGCCAGCTTTCTTAAACCCAACTGATCATTTAAAATCGAAACCCACACTGCCATATGAAATGCCTATGGCATCAACAATCGCACGCACTTTTACTCTTCGATTGGCCAACACCATATCGTGGATTTTTCGACATTTTCGGGTGTATTGACCTCAATTGGCCGTACAGAACGTTCAGCGTCATTTGTACTTGTGCGACCACAAACTAAAGTCAGTAAACCACTTTTTACCATTGAAATCCGTGGTGCAGAATCCCCATAGTATTTATCAAGCTTTTTCTTAGTTTGCTTGAAGGTTTTTTTTCACAAAAAAATAATGTTTAATGAGTATACGAAATTCACTTTTTTCCATTTTTAAAAAAATCCACGAGGTTGTATGTTTTGAATAGCTGTTAAACGCAAAGTAAATGACGAAACTTGCTCAAAATTTGATAGTAGTCTATTAAAAGGTAGTACTTGATGGGAGCAGTGTTGCATTTCCTATAACTACGAGGGAAGTTCATCGGTCACGGTCTTATTGTTCCGCCCTCGTATATCCATGCAAAAAATATTTTCATAGCGGTAATTGTATGAAAACCACTTTATCAAAGTTGAAGCACTTTTTTGTATGAAAATTTTCCATTTCGCAAAAATCGACAAATCCTATTTAAATTTGGAGTCAATATTCGTTATGTACGCCCAAAAATATATTAGACTTGATGAGTCGCGATCACAATAATTATTACTAGTTTTTTTTCACATTATTTTTCCATTCAAATAATAGAATAGAACAAGTACTACGTTGCAACTTCAATTGCGATTTGCGACTTCTAAACAAAA
>JAEKOY010000302.1:0-27431 GCA_021234595.1 Delia radicum
TGACATTTGTAAAGCAGTGATGGCCTGCTTTTGTGTTAAATTAAATGCGGGTATTTTCGCCCTTTTGTTGGTACTTTTTTTAGTAATAATATCTTATAATAACTTATAATAATCATATTTCCATATATGTATATATATGTATATATAAATAAACACATACACATACAATAGAAATGTGAAATATATAAAAAGGTATCAAAACCTTGTTTTGTGTATGCACATTTACAAAAATAATATATGTATGTATATGTTAAAATACATATCTGTTTATTGTAAAACTACAATTAAAATATCAATTATTTAATTATTAATGTTTATATACACACAAAATACTGTGTTTAATACAATTTAAATCACTTGGTACTTTTTCTGCACACCTTTGAACATTTTGGATATCAATCACTGTGTTGTAAACAGCTGTTTGCTTTTCATAAAAAAAAAGAAACAAACAAAATAAAGAGAAATGAATGTGTTTAGAATATTTTTTAATTAATTCAATAAAGTGATTTAAAACTTAAATCAAACTACCTGAAAATGGATGATGAACATCTTAAACACAACAGCTTGAAAAATATTTTGTATTTGTTTTATGTATGTATATTAGGGTCGTCCTTATATTGCACTTTGTCGATTTATGCTGCTAATTAGTTTATATGTTAATAAAAATGCAAATAAATTAATTCATATAAACTATTTAGAAAAAAAATATGTAATAACTGCGAAAATTAATTCAAATACAACTTTTATTAATTTTCTGCTTACTATTATATATAAAATAAAAAATTGGTGTCGGTGCAGCGAAATGTTAATTTTGAAAAAAATTTAACTACTACAAAATTATTTTTACCACAAATTACAATATTTTGTAACTTAATTTGACCATTTACTTGATTAAAAGTATATATTTTTCAGTTTATATGGGGCATTGATTTTAGAAACACCATTTTTTGCCCTGTGGTAAACATGGGTTAACCACGTGCATATAACTTCATATTTTTTTATGTTTAGTTGCATTCTAGTAGAATACAAAAACATACTTTAGTAATTAATTTCAAGCATTTTCATTTTTTTTTATCAGATTTAGCATAAAGCTCCAAATTTTCTAAAATGTGTAGTATCGCTACCGGGCTAACATAGGTTAACAATGTTTTTCAATTGTACTAAATTTTTAATGGCTATTTATAAGCCAAATAAGTAAACAAAATATATTTATGGTTATTAGTAACTATATGGATTTTTTAAAAATTATTTTAAAAATTTGGCATAAAATTTGATTTTCTTGAAATCCGCCCCATTTTTAAGTGGGTTATACCCGAAAATTGAAAAGATAGATTTTAATTTTTTTGTTTAACAAAATTTAAAAAAAAAAATCAATTTAGAGGGTTTAAAAATATGCTATTTTTACCTTTTTTTTGGTACCGGAATAACAAGGTTAACGATATCCCAAAAACTTTATATTTTTATCAGTGTATCTCTGGGCAAATGTAAATCAAAAAGTGTTTAGGTTTTGATATATTCATTAAATTTTAATTTTTAAATTTTTTTCCAATTTTGGGCCAGGAGCCCAAACTTTGACCAATTTGAGCAGCATCGTAGAGTTAATCGATTTTGCTCAAATATTCAGAATTTACTTTTTGGACAACGTTTCACGTTTTTAGGGGTTGGGAGCAGCATAAATCGACAAAGTGCAATATAGGGACGACCCTAATGTATATGAATGCCGTGTTGGTTACGTATGTCAAAAACATATGGCACGTTTTTAATTGTTCTATAAGTGCACCAACGTGCTTACATTACGATACGGTCCGTTACGGATACAGCAACGTTCGCATAACTGAAGCTTAAAACTTTACACTAAAACAAAATTAAAAGTAAAAACTTAAGGTTAAGCTTAATAAAGTAAGAATTAAATTGAATGTGAAGACAAAAGTGTGAAATAAGCATATATACAAACTTAACCCTAAAAACCGTGTAAAATAAAAAAATAAAACGCCATTTTTTATTATAACGTTTTTGAAATATATATGTTTTAATTGTATTTGGACAAATATACATACACGTTAAAGTTATATACCCCTAACATACCCTATTCCCTCTAACCCGTCTATTCACTATCGTGAACAATCTAATTGAGTAAAATATGTTAAAAGATATCTTACTCGTACAAGTTCTGATAAAATGTAAACACATTAGCGAGAGATATCAGATGCATATTGATATTATTTTAAAAATTTATATTTTTGTTTTCTATTTTTACTTCTTATCACAAATTTGATAAAATTGAACTACATATCGATTCTCTTTTTAAATTCATATCTTCGTTTTCTAATTTTACTTGCAGATACCAATAAACTCGAGAGCCTCTTTAGCTCAGTGGTAGAGCACTGGTCTTTTAAACCAGGGGTCGTGAGTTCAATCCTCACAGGAGGCAAAATATATTTTTTTAAGCAAATGTAAACTTAAGACCCGCACATCTAGGTATTACGAAAATAGCCTAAAGTCTTAAGGCTTCATTAGTCTGTTTACTTTGAAATTTCGTTTGCCTACATAAATTAATATTTTTTTATCAAGTGAGCTTTGAAAATATACTCAAATGTGTGTAAAAAGTATCAATCAAAAACGATTAGTTACCCTACGGGCAAAGGGAGATGTCCCGGACGACACGCAGGGTATATCCCACAAACTGGCGGTGACACGTCCGGGATCGGACCCTTTTATATGAAAGGAAATATCACTTTAACATGGCGTTGTCATTGGAGGTGGACTATTTGCACATTTCGGGCACCCGGTACGTGATACCAAGGCAGATCAATAAGTCCGTTACTTTTTGAATAAAACACAGTTTTTTTGCAAAAAAAAAAAAAATATTTTTTCAACATAATCTCCTTTTAACTCAATACACTTAGTCCAATGTTTTTGTATCCCTTCCAAAAAAAGGTTTTTTCGAGGTCCATATATAATAGGCATTTTGTTTGATCAATAATTTCATCGTTGGAGCTAAATCTCTTTCATCGAGCCATTTCTTAAGGTTTAGAAATAGGAAAATAGTCGCTGGGGCTAAATCCGGAGAATATGGCGGATGATGGGTACCAATTCGTAGCCCGATTCATGGAATTTTATCTTGATGAAAAAGAACTTTTTTTCTGGGGGTTGTTTTTTTTTTTTTTTTTTAAATCCTCGTTAAATCGGTCCAATAAGTTTGCATAATATTCACCGTTTATTGTTTTTCCCTTTTGAAGGTAATCGATGTGGATTATCCCGCGTGCATCCCAAAATACCGTTGACATTCACCTTATTGGCCGACAAACTTACCTTGGCCTTTCTTCGGAGCCGGTTCACCCGGAGAAGCCCATTCTTTAGACAGCTGCTTGGTCTCCGGAGTGTTGTAATGGATCCATGTTTCATCCACAGTTACAAAACCGCCACAAAAACTCATTCGAATTGCGGTTTTAAACAACTCCAAACCAATCCTTTGAAGTTGTCACACGATTACGTTTATGGTCACGTGAGAGCAAACGCGGCACCCATCTTGCAGACAGCTTTCTTAAACCCAACTGAGCATTTTAAAATCGAAACCACACCGCCATATGAACTGCCTATGGCATCAATATTCCACGCACTTTTACTCTTCGATCGGCAAACACCATATCGTGGATGTTTTCGACATTTTCGGGTGTTTGTATTGACCTCAATTGGCCGTCCTCAACGTTCAGCGTCATTTGTACTTGTGCGACCACAACGAAAGTCAGTAAATCACTTTTTTTACCATTGAAATCGATGGTGCAGAGTCCCCATAGTATTTATTAAGCTTTTCCTTGGTTTGATTGTCGGTTTTTTTTTCGCAAAAAATAATCTTTAATGAGCACTCGAAATTCACTTTTTTCCATTTGTAAAAAAATCCACGACGTTGTATGTTTTGAACAGCTGTTAAACGCAAAGTAAATGACGGAACTGGCTCAATTTTGACAGTAGTCTATTAACAGGTGGTACTTGATGGGAGCAGTGTTGCATTTCACATAACTACGAGGGAAGTTTGAAAAATCACGGACTTATTGTTCCGCCCTCGTATGTCTAAAATAGATTTTTAAATTCATTTAAAAAATACAAAATTTATAAAATTCTTTTATAAGTGGCGCCGGCGAGGCTCGATCCCACAACCTCATGCTTACAAAGCAAGCGCCTAAGCCAGTTCTGCTTTGCGTAGTGTGCTGGCAACACAAGCAAGTAATCGTTGATTGTGGGGATATTTTAATACAAACGAAAAACAAAAATAGAACAAAACAATCAATACAACAACATAAAAAATATATTGACAAACAAGTGGAAGCATTAAAGTCCGATGTGCCGAATTTGGTATAAAAAAGATTAAATTCGGCTAGTGCCAAATTTTTGGATTAACCAGGGAAAGTGCAAACAATATAAATATATATATTCTTTGTAAAAATAACAAAAATAATGTTGTTTTTATAAGTAAAACAAAATATGACTGATTGATTAATGTATTTGGGATGTTTCCAAAGAAAAAATGTTTAATTAAAGTTTACTAAAATGAATCTGAAATTGTGCATGCTTATAACAGTGGGTCTTCAAAGGTGAAATGGTTTTTTCTGATTACCTAAAGAAGAACGTGTCGTGAAAAATATATATATTTTTGAAGTTCCTTATGATGTTAAAAAAACTGTTGTAAAATTCGCTTTTTGTTTTGTATAAAAGAATGGTCCCTTTGCCTATATAATGATGAAAGTAATAAAGATTATTAAAATATATTTTGGATCATTACAAGAGATGCAGTGAATACAAACGCATCAAACAGTTTCGAATAATCAGAATTTAGATAAATTAAAGTGAACAAAAATACGCTTGCGGAGACATACATAATGAAATAATTATTAAATACCCGTTTACATTACAACACATGTGTTTATACTATACATCACATAAGTAAACGGAACGTGTGATGAAACTAAGTTTGTCAAAAATTATAAAGAAAATATTTTATGTGTTTAGAGTGTTTTCCACACAACACAAAGGACGAAACTGGTATTTTTTCAAATTATATAAATCGATAATAATATAAATCGAAAAATAGATCCGGTGACAAATAAATATGTTTCGCTGACACATTAAACTTTTGTCAAAAAATCGTAATTTTTTTGGAAGCAAAAATCGTCCAATAGTCATTTAGTTATTTTGGGTATTAAATATCGTCAACATGACGATAAACCGTCAAACATGGCAGCACTGCATGCGGTTGCTACTAATGCATACATACATCCATACATACCATTTATAAAAACCTACATACATACAGTGTGGCTACATTAAGAAAATCAAATAACTTTTTTTCAATACATATAAATATCTTTTTTATTCTTTTATTTGAAAACCAATAAATTTTTATTTTTAATTGCTTTTAAAAAATAATTTAATTAAAAATGACTTCAACGCCCGATGACGTCAAATGCAAGCGAAATTCGTGCAAATTACAGAGAAAATTCCAAGCTAAGGGGCAAGTCTACTGTGTTCCATTTGCTTGTTATTTGATTTTTTTAAAGGAAAGAAATGAAATTCTTAAGCAGAACTGTCCGTATGGACTGTCTGGTTGATGCATATTTGAGCAAAAATATGCCGCCTAATGTGCCCCTTAAGTTTGTTTAGCTGGCAGCCTCCAAAGCATTGTAGTGGAGCACAATCAAAATGTTAGTTTCATTACCCCATTCGTTTATTTTCCTTAAATTGAAAGACGAATCCATGAAACAAAAAATAAATGGAACCGATTAATAACTCAGAAAAAAGTTATTACGTTTTTTTTGTAGTGGCATTTATCAGCCACCCTGTATTACAAAACAAAATAAAAAAACAACAATATTTTGTGGGTTTTTTTTTTGCTTTTTTACGTGTTGATTCTGACCGTGGATGGTAACCGATGCTATGTGGTTATGGGTCATAGTAACGCTATTTTCTTTTATTTCGGTAACGGTATTTTAGGGGTAACTATACTTCAGTTATTTCGGTAACAGGCTTTTAGCGTTAACGGTATTTTATTTATTTCGCTAACGGTATTTTAGCGGTGTAACGATGTTTTAGATATTTCGGTGGTAACGTTATTTTAGGGAAAAAGATTTGTCAATTATTTTGGTAACGGCATTTTAAGGGTAACGTTATTTTCGTTATTCAAGTAATGTTAATGCACACCGAAATTTTTAGCCCCATTATGCCCGAGTTTTAATGACTGGCTAGTTTATGATCATACTTTGGGAAAATATATTTGGGGAACTATACTTCAGTTATTTCGGTAAAGGGCTTTTAGCGTTAACGGTATTTTATTTATTTCGCTAACGGTATTTTAGCGGTAACGATATTTTAGATATTTCGGTTACGTTATTTTAGGGAAAAAGATTTGTCAATTATTTTGGTAACGGCATTTTAAGGGTAACGTTATTTTCGTTATTCAGGTAATGTTAATGCACACCGATATTTCTAGCCCCATTATGCTCGAGTTTTAATGACTGGCTAGTTTATGATCATACTTTGGGAAAATATATCTATTTAAAGAGGTTTTTTTTTAGATCTTGTTAGATTTTTTCGGTAACGGTATTTTAAGGTATTGATATTTTTAATTATATCGGTAACGGTATTTTACGGATAACGGTTATTTCAATTATATCGGTAATGGTATTTTAGGGATAACGATAGTCAGTTGAAAGGTGTTAGAATCAAAACGGTATTTTAGCGATATTGACAGCCATCCCTGATTGCGTATATTCTTGTGTATAAGCATTGAATGTACGTATGTATGATGAAATAAATATTATAATATAAAATTTGCTTCAAAATTTTTAGAGGTCTTCCCACATTTTCACTCATAACTTTTGAACGCTTTAACCGATTTTGATTATTTTCACTAGAAAACTGCTCATGATATCAACAAACAATTTGACTGAAAATTAGCAGCACCTCTTCTGTATTGACGGAGTATTTTGTGTTTCCACAGACAGACGGACATGGCTATATCGACTTCTCTATTCACGCTGATCAAGAATATATATAGTTTATGGGGTCCCAGAATTTTTTTAAAATAATTACAAACATTTGACAAAGTGAATATACCCTCCGCACTATGGGATGGAGGGTTTAAAAAACACACTCTAACACTTGAAGTGCAGTGCTGCTCATAACTACAAGACTTAAAAACGAACAAGTGAATAAACAGTTCTCCAACAGGTCCTACTTTAACCAGTCCAGGATATGTCCTTTAAGGGAAATTGAATTTTAATTGCCCGTAAGGTAAAAACTTTACAATTCGCAATTGTATTTCAGAAATTATCAATTGTATTTCAGAAATAATAATAAAGAACTTTTAATAATTTCTGAAATACAATAGATAATTTCTGAAATACATTTGCAAATGTTGTAGTATTCATTGAAATCTTTAGGTTTTTTATTAAAAATTTCTTTGGAATTGGAAAATTATTGCGAAGATAAAACAATGCTGACAGTGCTTGTTAATTCGTATATCTTCTTTTTATAGTCAGGTGGCCAGTTCATCATTTATAATTGACGTTACTTAACCCACAAACAATGTCAAATTATACTAGTTCTAAAATAGGTCAACCAGTCCCGGGATACGTCCTTTAAGGGAAATTGTCTTCACATTGCCAGTAGGGTAGCTTTTGTTTGTTATTCATATTTCAAATTAGCCCCAAAAATCTCAGGATCCAAAAAAATCCCGGAATCGCAGTTTTCAAAATCAGTCCCGTTCGGCACCCCAGGTAGACTTCAGTATTTGGCAGAGAAACTTTTTTTACCGCTCCTCAACACTTTGGTTGTTTTGATTTTATACCCTTGTTCGAGCGAGGCATTCAGTTGTTTCAAAATTTTTTGTAGTAAAAAATAGTCAGTTGCTTTTGCGACATTTTTAGTTGTGTTTACTACATTGTTAGTTGTTTTTCAACAGTTAAAAACAACTACATTTTCAGTTATTTTAACGGTAATTACCTTTGTCGGCTTTTTTAATTGAAATTATAGTTGTTTTAACTGCCATTTTCAGTAGATTCTACTGTAAAACTTTTTTGATTTCACACTTGTTTGTTATTAAGCGTATCGGTTCTTAGGGACTGGCGAACAGTGCTTTGTCCCATGGACGAAAATAAAACAAAAAATGATGCCTTAATTTTTTTATGAAATTGATTATTTTGATGTGTACTAAAATAACTTAACCTCTGTGATATAGCTCATTCTGTCATCACAAGGTGTCGCCAAAGTCGCTAAATTTTTAATGTATTTTGTAATAAGAAAAAGTTAGTTTTTTAAGTTTTTACTAAAATAATTGCCAAAAATTAATTTTTAAAGCTTAGTATTAGCTTTTAATTCTTGATTGTTTTTTAGATTTGTCTAAAAACGGGCTTTTAAGGTCCAGTTATTATATAAAATAAAAGATTATTTCATTTAATGGTCCACCCGACGTTTTCGTTGGTATTTTTTCCAACATCTTCTGGGATGAATATTTTATTGATCTGGCAACCATATAAAACATAAATAAGAAAAACAATAATATAAATAACGACAACATAGAGCCTAAAGGCAGAATTAGTTTGTACGTTCTGTTCTGTTACGAATCAGCTGTTTTGTTTCTGTTCAATTGAAAGTCTGTATGTGTGGTTAGTTTTCACTTTGTCGTTCTGTTCTGTTGCGGACAATTCTATTGAAAATAGAATTTAACGTTAAGTGACAGCCTAAAGTGCATATGTATTGGTTTGTTGTGAAATTCTTTTTTTTCAATATTTGAATCAGGAATGATAAAGTTGGTACTACACTTCCATTTTGTTTTTCATCGTGTTCGGTTGTGTTCTAGTGTTTGCTTAAAGTAACGCGTGTTTTTTTTCTCTAGAAATTCGTATAGACGCCAAACATTTTTTTGTCATTTAACATACAATTTGTATTATAAATTAATTGTTTTCAGTATTAAATCAATTGAAAATTTCTTTTTTCAGAATTAATTTGTGTTTTTTTCGGAATATCAAGTGCTACTATGGGGGACGAGAATTTTAAATCCTCCTTTGATGCATTTGTTGAGGACAACAGGTTGGAACCATTGCTACAACCGGTTGCGCAGAAAAGAAAGGCCATAAGTGGTCGCGGTAGTGGTGACATACTTAAGAGGTCAGGTTCTTTTGGAAATTTGTCTATGACAGGTGAGTTGAACCCGGTGCCAGACCAACGCGTATCTGTGAATTTTGCAATTCCCCCATTTGGGGTGCGAGGTGGCTCTTTGCCTGATATCTCGGTGCCCATTAATCCGCCGAATGTTTCCTCTACAAACCCTACATCTGATATCCCAATGGGAAGTACTGCCGGTGTAGGCGAAGAGCAGTCTGTTGTACAGTCTGCTGCCCCTGAGATTTTATATTCGGAGAATCATTTTGGTGATTTTCTAATTCTTTGTGACACGTCTAAGGCTAAGGGCAAAAATGATAGTCTTAGAAACTCCCTTTTCTTCTTTGAGAGTATTAAAAACTTTAAGTTTAAGGGGAATTTTACTCATCTCCCACATTGGGAAGACACTTTTTAGAATGAAGTTTAAAACGGCATCTGATGCCAACAATTTTGTAAATTTTGATCTCTCGTCGTTAGGATATAGATCTGTTATACCAACGTCGTACGTTTATTCCTATGGGGTCATTAGAGGAATCCCTCTGGATTACTCTGATGACTACATCAGGGATAATATTATATCGTCTGTTCCTGTGATGTCTGTCACTCGTTTTTTCACTAAATCCGCTACTAAGGAACCTGCTGCCGATTTGTCAGCTGCAGAAACGTCTGCGAAGAAGACACCGACTTTCTCTGTGAAAATCGGTTTTGATTCGAATGAAATTCCTTCGACTATTGTACTGAATTATACTATAGTGGATGTGCACATGTATTATCCTCCACTTCGTCAGTGTTTGAAGTGTGGTCGGCTTGGTCACACGGAGCGCGGGTGTCACTCTAAAGAGAGATGCCTGAAATGTGGTGCAGTAGATGACTGTAATGGTCAATGTATAGACAGGAAATGTATCCTTTGTGGTGCAAGAGGGCATCTTGCCAAGGACAGATCAAATGTCCCAAATGGGCATTTGAAAATGATATTTTAAAAGTGATGACGCTGAAAAGAATTTCCAGAAGGAAAGTTTTGAAATCTTACTCTGCCAAGAGTTTTGAAGCATTTGATGACTATGAACAAAATTTTCCTCCCTTGGGAGCCGGCAGGACCGGGCCGGAGGAGGGGGCGATTATAAACAGAAATGAAGAGGTGCAAAAGATAATAACAAAGCATAGTTTCAACAAGGTTATGAAACCAAAGCCGAGGCCGAAGCCGCGGTTAAACAAGCCGATTGCACAAATTCAACCGGTAAATACTGATCCGACAACTCCTGGTATATATCGTAAGCTGGAAAAGGTTACGCAATTTGAAAAGTTGGTCAGTGAGCTGACTGGAGTTATGAGAGAATATTCTCAAAACAAAAGGAGAATTCCTATATAAGAGTACTCGATGATTATAAATCAAAGTTTGATAATGTCCTACTTGATATGGACAGGGAAATGATTTCCTCGTCGTTGCCACCTGTTTTAAATAGTACGCAATGAAGATTTTACAATACAATGTGCAAAGTTTAGTATCCAACAAAAACTCTATTGAGTACTATATTAATCGTAATTCTTTTGACATCTGTTTTTTCTCTGAAATTTTTTCTTTTGATGATTCTGATTTACAGTCTAGTTTGCTAAATTTTAACGTTTGGTGTAAACCGAGATCTGATGGGTATGGTGGTTGTGCCATTGCTCTAAGGAAGAATATTCGTGCTTCTAAAGTGTCTTTTGATACTGACCTTGACATTTTGGCTGTTAGGACTTTAAATCTTTAGAACGAATTTTACTTTGATTTCGATTTATTTGCCACCTAATCGAGACGACAGTCTACCTCTTCCGGTCTATCGTGCGGAATTAAAACGTTTATTTGACTTTACTGCATAGTCTTATCTCTGATTCATCCTTTAAATGTTTAAACGATGGTTCTGCTACCTTTTTTCGTCATCTTGATAATCCTGTTGGCACGGTCTTGGATCTTAGTTTCACGAATTGTAATTTCCCAATTTCTTTGAAAACGGCCCCTATGTGGTTAGGTGCCAGTCATCATGTCCCAATAATAATGGAGGTTGATTGCCCTGATCCTGTTCCCGGTCTCTTTCTCTCAAAGCGCAAACTTTTGATGGATCTGTCAAAAATCAACCTATCTTCAGACTTCGACAACATTGAGAGAACTTTTGCGATGGAAATCTCTGCGGCTACATGCAAAGTTTCTTCGGACTTCAGACCCAAGGTGTGGTGGACCGATGAATTGTCTAGTTTTTTTCGCTTGCAAGTTGCTTCTAGGAAAAAAGCCTCTAAATACCCTACTCCTGAGAATATGGATGAGGCCTCTTCTGCCTTCCAGAAATGGAAGGATGCTGTTAAGAAGGCAAAAACGGATTCTTTTCGTCAGAAACTGGATGAGCTGAATGATCAATCGAACACTCGAAGTGCGTGGAGATTTGTGAACAACATTAGGAATCGCTCTCGGCCTCGGCAGACGTCGTGGGATGAGAACAATAATTTGATTTATTTGGAGCATTTGAAGGTTTCAGGTTCCGGACAACACGTACACTGTGTTTTCCAGGATGTCTACTGGCCCTCTTACACCACTGACCCGGTGGGAGCTTGACAAGGTTCTCTGCGGGAAGAAATCTGATTCGGCTGGTGGATGTGATCGTGTCACCTACCAAATGTTAAGATCGCTGTCATCTGAATCTAGGGATGCACTCCTTTTTGCTTTTAATGAGTATTTTTGCAGTTGTACTATAAGGCCCTCTTGGAGGGACATAAAAATTGTACCAATTCCCAAAAGGGACAAGGACTTGAACGTGTGCACAAATTATCGCCCAATAGCTCTTATCTCGGTTTTTCTCAAGACTATTAACCTCATAGTAAAGGACCGTTTATCTGCATTTGTCGAGCACAATGGGCTTCTTCCGCCTAGATCGTTCGCTTATAGGAAAAATCGCTCTTCTTCCGTATGTCTTAACGAGTTTCTCTTTAGGGTCTCTCTTCTTAAATCTCAGGGGTTCAAGATTGTGGCTGCCACTATTGATATCACTAGTGCGTATGATTGTGTTAATGTCAAGACTCTTAGTAGAATATTGGTTGATTATGGAATTCCTCTCGAGCTTATTGATTGGACTATTAACTTTTTGTCTGATAGAAGGCTTTGTTTGGGCAAGGAATCGGTTAAGGTGTTCAATGGCCTCCCACAGGGAAGTTGTTTGTCGCCTATTCTTTTTAATCTCTATTCTGCTTCTCTCCATCAAATCGAGAATGAAAATACGCTGGTTTTTCAGTTTGCAGATGACTTTATTATTGTTTCTTTTAACAGGTTTTTTGATCAGGCTGTGGATAATCTTAATTTCAAGATTTGTGAATTTCATAACTTATGTCGAACTTTAAATTTTTCGTTTAATGTTCAGAAAACCAAAACTATGTATATCGCTAAGGGTGGCAGGCTACCGGTTAATATTTCGGTTAATGGTACTCAGATAGAACAGGTGAAGTCTTTTAATTTTCTTGGTAGGAACGTAAATAACAGTCTAACAGTGAAAGAGCATTATGATGATGCCCTAAGAGGCTGTTCATCTGCGGTAAATCTTATGAAATGTATCACTACTGTTAGGGGAGGCCTCAGGCCTGAGGTCTCTCTGAAATTCTACAGGAGCTTTGTTCGTGGTAAACTTGAATATGCAAGAACCACCACTTCCCATTCACCCGGATATATAGATAAAAGGATTCAATCTTTTCAGAACTCCACACTGAGAAGGTGTCTTGGCTTAACGCCCTCTACACCAGTTCAAATTATTTATGCGTTGGCATGTGAACTTCCACCCCATTTTAGGGCTATGCTTCTAACAGCTAAGGAATTGTTACGGTTGTTTATCTCTAATAAAGCTTTGTTTAATATGATTGCGGACAATCGTCATCTTAAATGCAGTTATTCTTTTGTTTATTCGAAGTTTGGTGATATTTTTGACAGACTTGGTAAATGTGTTAAGTCGGAGGTATCTCCCAGGGTCACTTTTAAGATTGATCATCCATTTGGAAACAAGAGGAATGCTCCTGCGGAATTCATTCGTGGATATTACAATGAACTCCTCGAGGAATATAGATCTCGAAGTTATATTACCATGGCAACGGACGCTTCTCTTTCTGATTCTGCTGCTGGATGTGCGGTCTCCTGTCCACGGATCGATTTTTATTATTTAGATGCTCTACTCGATTGTCATCACTGTCGGCTGAGTTAATTGCTATTAGGGATGCCCTACTAGCTGCTGTTGCGGATAATGTTGACAGGCTGGTTATCTTTACTGATAGTCGCAACGCATGTATTTCTCTTATGGAAAGTAAATGGAATAACTCATTGGTTTCTGAAATCATCTAGATTATTAACGAGTCTAATATTGCCTCTGTACATTTGGTTGGGTTCCAAGTCACATGGGAGTCCAATTTTAATGAAAGGGCTGACGAATTGGCCAGACTTGCTTTGGACAATGGTGCTCCTATAAATGTGGATTATTCGGCGGATTGGGCACTGAGATTAATTCGTAATTCTCTGCAAGAGGAATGGAATCTCTCTTACTCGGAGATTTCTAGAAGTAAGGGGGCGTTCTTTTTCTCTTTTAACTCTGACATTCCAGAGGGCCTTGGTAACGGGGCTCTCAATCGATCCTGGCGAAATTAAGCTAATAAACCGTTTAATGTCTGGTCATGCCTATGACAGACTGTATTTATGGAGGATAAATGCAATTGACTCCAACCTGTGTGATTCTTGTGGTGTTATTGAAAATGCCAACCATTTGATTTTTTTTTGCGACAAGTATTATGATATCCGAAGGAAGCATAAAATTTTTGATAAATATATTTGTCTTCTCGATTTGTTTAAGTCATTTAGTAAAGAGGATTTATTAGACCTAATTGATTTTATTAAAGAATCGAATATGTCTAACCTTTTATAATTTTTCTAATCATTTTAAATTTTACATAAAAGGAAAAAAAAGAAAAAAGGAAAAAGAAAAACAAAAAAAAAAAAAACAGTTTTTAAAGTTAACGTTATTTGTTGTGAACACAACCCCTCACTGTTACAGAGGTATTCTGTGGAAGTAGGCATTTTTTCAATGCCCATCGGTTTGTTTACAATAATCCTGATCTACCATCGGGGTGCTTACTTCATTGAGCGCGTGATTCTGGCTCGTTTTTACAAGGCGCGTCGAGCGACCACCGGAAGACGTTTTCATCAGGCACCCTCTAAACAATTGTGGTGCATACCTTTTTCAAGCGTTCGAGTTAAACGCATTCTATAACTTGGCAATTTGTGTATTGTTTATACCGCCATCTACATTTAATAACTCAAAAAAAAAAAGTTGGTACTATAGTACTTTTAATGGTACTATTTGAACCTCAAATGTACCATTATACTCCTATGACTCATTTAGTACGATTTACAAATTTTTCTATTTATGAATTTCTTGGTCCCTTTAAAATTCAATAATTATTAATTCGATTGCAGTCAATCACTAAGGGTTATAATTATTATTAACTAATTTTGATTTTCAAAAAATAAATAATAAAAATCTTATAAAAATGTTGAAATTGACTATTAGCTGCGTGTTTTTAAAATCGAATGAGTTCACAAAACAATTTTGTTTGCTACAAATCACAAGGATTGAATTCGCAAAAAAGTGGGGGAAAACGTAATTCAATACAGCAAAAATTAATAGGACGTTCAAAAAATATTAAAAATTTGGTGAATTTAAGAAAAAATCTCAAAATTTTAATAATTTTTTAAATCAAATCAGCTAATTTTCTTAGTACGCACTGCTCGTTTTTACATAGCTTTATGTACATTTTTCCGAAAAGTTTGGTATTGAAAATGAGCAAAATCGGTCCAGCGGTTAAAAGTAATTAGTGACAATGTGAAAGTACCTCTAAATTTTACATACAAATTGGTGTATAATGCACTGTATATTATTAGAATTCATTGTAGTGTCTGATGTATAAAATATAACGTCATATTTTTCCACCAGACGCTAAGAGGTGAATAATATTTAAAATTCACCGCAAATTTTTTTTTTCTCCACAAAAAAATTTTTTTTTTTTCACCTCAAAAATAGTTTTGTTACCTCAAAAGTGTTTTTCACGACACAATTTATTTTTTACAGCCAAAAAAGTTGTTCACCTCAAAATTTTGTTTTCACATCTTAACATTTTTTTTTTTTTTTAAATATTTTGTTGTTTCATTTGTAATTGTTCATTTTGGAGGGTACAAAGATTTGTTCGTTAATTTATATTTAAATTTTTTTTTTACTTTTGATGCCGAAAAAGTACTATTTTATATGCAGGTTGTTACTATTTTAAAATCGCATTATCAGCCCTGATTTAAATGTTTTTGGTTGGAGTTTCTTTTACTTTTGAAAACAGCTGATTCCTTTCACAGAAAAAGTAATTACAAAATATTACCTACAGAACAGAACGACACAGAACGGCAACAGAAAGTAACAACTAATGAGGCCTTAACATTATTAAAATAATTCAACTTACATATAATCTTCTCTGTCAATTTTACATTATTTTCAATTATTAAACAATACAAAACAAGTATATGTATAAATAAATAAAAATAGTTGTAAAAAATAAATAAATAAAATATCACAGTAAATTCTTTTTCTATTTTCCTAATGTTAAGATCACAGTTGAGTTAAGACAAAATTATTGCTACAGTGTAGTTTCCATTAATATTATCCATATCCTCTGTTATATTTATTGCACTCATATTTCGTTGTTGTATTCTTAAACTTTCTAATGTAAAGCGCTTTTTTCCCTTTCTTTCTTTGTATAAAATTCTTACATTTTCTAAATCAGCTGTATGTCCCTTTCAAACAATGTTGTGCCAATGCAGTTGTCTGTTTTCTTTTACGTATGTCGGCTTCATGCTCATCAATACGTGTGCCTAAACTTCTCTTTGTTGTACCCACATAAACTTTACCACACGTTTCGTCTTCTTTTCCCTATACATTTAATCTCATAAACACTGTTGCCAGGTTTGACGATTTATCGTCATTTGACGATTTTTAGTACCTAAATTACTAAATGACGATTTGACGATTTTTGCTTCCAAAATGACGATTTTTTGACAAACGTTTAATATGTCAGCAAAACATGTTTATTTGCTATTACATATTAAAAAATCACCGGATCTATTTTTGGATTTTTATTATTTCGTTAAAATTAAAAACTATTTCTTATTGAAAGTTTAGCAAAAAGTTATTTTATGGATTCATCTTAGGTTTATTTTAATTTATTTTCTGCACTTAATAAAGGTAAAGACAACTGCAATGTAGTTAAAAACAAATGAAATTTCACTTGAAAAAGAACGACTTACATTTTAGTAAATTCAACTAACATAGTCATTTGTGTTTTACTGTTCAAAAAATTAACTACAATTGTATTATTAATGAGGGGTTCAGTCAGTGCAGTAAAAAATAATCAAACATTAATTTGTTTTATATTTTAAATAAAAAAAATACAGTATAAAATGAATGTAAAATCATTAATACTGTAATTTATTGTGGTTTGTTTTTGAAATGAACTATAATTGTAATCAGAAATTAAATTTATTCTACAATGACTGTTTTTTCACTTAAAAATAAAGATACTGTATTGCACTGAAACAACAACAAATATTTACAGCAGAAGTTCCCTGAGTATGTGCTTACTTTTTTCATATTTGGCAAACACTACCTTTTCATTACAATGCAGTTGCCTGCCTCGGCACACCAATGCCGTTATGAACGGTTTAAAGCTACGATTCCAATAGTGGCATTTGTCTTTACAGGTTTTATTTCAAAATTCTACCCATTAAATTTTGTTACATCAACAAAATAACGTTATAAATCGTCGTTTCGGTATTTTAGCGTAATTTTGACTTTAACTAGCTGAAGATAATTCAAAATCAAACAGGTTAAATAGAAAACTAAAACCGTTTACATAAGAAGAAACATGTCTTTAATGGAATTGCCTTTTTTAAATTTCCATTCCGCTATTAGTGTTACTGTGATAGCCAATCGTTATTATGAAAAGTTATTGAATGCCAACCCTGCTTTTTTTAATATTTATATTTTTATAAAGTTTAATAAGTGTAAGATTGAGATAAAAATAAAATTTTTTTTAAATTAAAAAAAAAACATCCAAGTTTTTGCGAAACAAACATCGAGTTCGAATATTCTCATTTATAAATCCAAACATAAATCCGGTGCTTAAAAACAGGCCTAATAATAATATAAATAAAATGTTCCAAAGTAAAACTTCAGATATTCAGAATTTATATTTGAAAATGGGAAAACATGCAGTAATAAACAGTATTTAAATAAAAATAAATAATAATATAAATAAATAATAATATAAATAAAAAATAAAATAATAAATAATTTTTAGCAATATTAAAACCAACCCAAAATGAAATATATGAAATAATCAAAAATTTCACAATTTATTGTATTAAACTATGTCATCACATGTAATGCAATTTGAAACTTAAACTCGTTAATGGAAGTCCAAATTTAATAATTAAAGAAAAAACATTGTTAAAGAATTCTAACTATGTAAAAGAATTTAAGATTTAAAAATTGTGCTACTGAAGTGGTTGTCTACAGAATTATGTAGAAGCAATTAACAGTTAAAGTGGTAAAGTCCTATCGTTATAAAATATCATTATTTTCGAAGTTTTAAATTACAGAAAAGTGTAAAAAATCGTATTACATTACACCGATAGTACATGAGCACTTGAAATGTGAATTACATTATTATTCTTTTTTTTATTAAAACTTTATCCCACTTGTAACAAAATTTTTTTGTTTGACGATTTTTTGACGATTTTTTGAAAATATAATGACGATTTTGACGATTTTTATTGGAAATTGACGATTTTATGCCCAACATACCTGGCAACACTGCTCATAAACGACATTGCTTTGATCTCTCCTCTCAATTTTGGTTTTTAATTTCGTTAACAACGAGTTTATTGTCATGTTTGGTTTGGCTTTTAATATTTAAAAATATTTACCATACCAAAAAAATATTAATTTTGAAATTTTTTTTGTAGTACGTTGTACCTACATATATCGATTGGAGTTTTGAAATGCTACCTTTTTTAGTTGGCTGCTCAAAAGCATCATAAGTATAATATATAAAAATATTTAAACTGCAGTGGAGTATGGTTAAATACAAACCCTCGGGGACCGAACGCTTTAGTTCGTTATAAGCAGGGCAAGTTTTTTATTTTTTTGTTAAAATGTCAGGCAAAATAGCACGAAAAACCATTAAAAATGTCACAATAAATGGCAAAAAATTGCAAAATAATAAAACAAAATGTGTGAAAAATAAAAAGTTAAATATAAAGTTTTATTCAATTTGCCCTTATTAAATTTTGATTGCATAGTACAATCTTGTGCTTTTTCAAGTTATCATCCAGAAACGATCTACTATTGTCACATAGAACAGTCGAGTTCCACATATGTAGAGGTTAACGCAGCATATTTGAAAGTATGTAATTCCGAATGAATCCTTTTCATTTCTTATTAAAAATAATTTTTTTTATTTTAGTCAAAGTTTGTAGGCCACTATTTCGATTGAAAACTTTAGTAAATTCTTCAATAATTTCTTTGGTTGTTTGCCAATCTATAACATCTTAACTTTTATTTATAGAGACTCCATTTTGTTTCCAATTTGAAATTCGAAATTACTTTAAATCAGATTTTATTCCAGGTTTCTGAAATATTTAATTTTGCATTACGTATAGACTCTGCATCATCGTAACTTAGCATATTTAATACGTCACAAATTTCATTGAAATTATCACAATAACATTTCAGCTTTAATCCAAGGTTTACTTAAATTCGGATACATTGATTGTAACAAATTTTGTCGAGATGGAGCCCAAAAAGATATCAAAATTATAAACTAGATAACACGTACATGTAACATGTAGATTATCTTTAATCTCAGTTTACCACAGTTTGTAACTAGAATACTGCTATAGGAATTTTGTTTATTTTGCTTTATTTCAGTAAAGACCAAAATTCAGAACTACAAGAAGTTGTTGCAGCAAATGTCTGTTAATAAAATGGGAAATGCTGCACAAAATTCGTTGTCGGTTTAGCTAAACGAAGTTTAACTGACATCAGAAAAACTAGGCCTTAAATGTTAAACTTACCTTAAGAAATACTGATTTACAATTTGCTATAAGTGAATTGACATCTTCCAATTTTAAAAGTATAAAGTTTGCTACTCTACAATCTGGCAAATTTTAAGGTAAAATGGGTAAAAAAGGGCATTTTTATAGAAAAAAATCTAAAAAATATTGCAAGAAGGTAGAAAATAGCATTTTATGGCAAGGTGGGACAAAAATTGCATTTTTGAAAAACGTTAGAAAATCGCAAATGCTGCAGGTTTGTGGCAATTGCAAAAAAAAAAAAAAAAAGTTCGCTATAAGAGAGGTAAGAAAACCAATTTACAATAAATTATACAAATTTCAAGAATTTTTTTTTAAATTCTCCTGATTTTAAAATTTCTGTTTTTAATTTTGAAACAATTCTTCCATTAAATTACGTTTCATACGGTTTTTAGTTCTTTTAAGTAAATTTGTAATTCAAAAATAAATTTTTAAGAATTTTGATTTTAAAATCTCGATTTTTTTATGTGTTCGTTGTAAGCGTAAAAAATTGTATAGAAACTCGTAAAAGGGTTTCAAATAATTTATTCGTTATATTATAAGTTCTTTATAAACGATGTTCGTTATAATCGTATTATTTTGTATGGAATACGTTAATAAATGCGTTGGGACCATGAAGCTAATTTTAGAAACAGAACAAAATAACAAAATATGACATACGCAACCACTTTTTTTGCAAATAGAGAAAGGATATATAAAAAATTACCTTCTCCTTCGTTTTAGTCTGTCTACCTAAAGCTATATTTGTTTGCAATTTTTCCACATTCCATAAATTACCACTATAAAAATTTAGTTTAAAAATACACATTTATTTTTATTAAATTTGAATATTTTATTTTGTCTTTAATTTAATTAAAAATCAATTTCTTGACAAGCCGGAATCAACACAATATTTGAGTTTATAAGATCAACAACTTATATGAATACACATTGTTGGCGTCCTTTTGTATGAAAAACATATAAAACAAATCTTACATGGTTGATTTTTTATAGGTCTTACAAGAGTTTGTACTTTTTAGTACAATTTTCCCGCGTCTCAACAACATCTTGATATGCAGCGACATCTACTTCATTCTGAATATATGTTTCAATCTGGTTTCCGTTCACACTATTAATGTGCTTATTGACACAATTTATTTAGCAAAATAAATTAGTAAAACTATGGTAAGTCGTTAGTTCAAAAACTGTTTAGTGCTGATTAAGTATAACTAAAAATTTTAGCTAAGAATACAATTTCATCAAAAAATTTGCTGAGAAATAGTATACTTGATATACCAGACGTTTTACTAATTTTTTTTATACTATATTATTTTTTTTTAAATGTACTTTTGTGACGCAATTTTTTTAGTTCTTATCAGAATGGTCGGATCTTTACACACACAGAAAAAAATTTAACTATTTGCCAACTGAAATTCGGTTACTGCTAAACAAATTCAGTTATTATGAATTTTAGACAGTTGACACATCTTTATATTAGTTTTCACAACAAAGTTCGGTTAAATCAACAGAATTTTAGTTGCAACACCCAACATTTTCAGAAATCGATTGTTCATATCGTTGTGCTAACTGAATTTATAAGTTGTTACCCTTAATATACAATTTTTAATTCGGTTGGCACTTTATTTCTCTGTGTGCACCAAAATGTTTTCAGACAAAAATAAAGAAAAAATGTATATTTTCGCAATAAAATGATAAAAAATTACCAAAGTTTGCTAAAATATTAAAAAAAAAAAAAAAGTATGTTTAAACGATTTTAAATTTTAAGTTTTTGTAAAGAATGGCCTCTTATTTATAACACACAAAAAAAGTTTAAAATATTTTAAATATTTTTGTTTCGGAAGTCTCTTTATCAATGCCTCATCATATCAGTCATATGTTTGTAATCTCTACTTGTGTGATTAACGGAAATATAGTATGTAATTTTCGTAGTTTTTATCGGAATAGTCTGATTTATTCATCAAAGCAGTTTAGAATTATTAATTTTTTCAGACAGAATGAATATGTTTTTTTATAATTCGTGATATACATCTTTGTAATGGGATAAAATTAAAATAATTATCAAAGTTGGATAAAATATTAAAGAACAAATATGTTAACCGATTTTCAAATCTTTATTTTTTTGCCTCTTTTCAATGTATCATCGTTTCTGTCATGTTTTTGTAGACTCTTCTTGTGCGATTAACGAAAATATATGTAAGTTTCTTAATTTTTATTAGATTGGTCTGAATTTTTCATCAAAACATTTTTTCTCTATGTTTTCTGAAAAAAAGATCTTGGATGGTAAATAATTTTGTTTTATATTAATAATGTTTGAGTATACCTTATTTTTTGATAACGTTTTAAGAATTAGTTTTATAAAATATTAAAAAATTATGTTGTCATAATCGACTTTATTGCTTTTTGTAAAGAATACTTTTATCTATAATACAAGAAATGTTTGGTGCTGATTTTTTACTAAAAAATTTTTAAATATTTTTTCGAAAAGCTCTTTTTTAATGTCTCGTTTTTGTAATTTACATTTTGTAGATAACAAGATTCTCTGCAAGTCATGTTTTTTTAATAAAACGGCTTCTAAACTTGTAATGGCAGAAGTCGGACCCTCGTTTCTGCCAACACCCTTGTATAATAATATCTCACAATTTGAATTAAGAATTATTATGGAACAAAAGACATTTAAAAAAATCTCACACTTGATACGTTATTTGGCCTAATAATTCTCAGACCGACCCTCGACACCAATCTGAGAGTATATTAAGCGCAACATCACAGGAATCGGGATCAGTTTGTCTGCAGCCGTGGTCGTGAACACAAGGTAAACTTATTAATAACTCTGTCTTCTTTTAGCTCTCAAGGACTTAGCCTGAAAAGGAAGCGTGCCGTCATAGGTCACTTCCATCCTTAGATATCCTGCCGTATCCTGCGAAGGTCCTTTGACCTCCTGAGAGTATCCCTGCCGTATCCTTCAAAGGTCCTGCGTCATCCTGCGAAGGTCCTTTGACATCCTGAGAGTATCCTGCCGTATCCTTCAAAGGTCCTGCGTCATCCTTGCGACATCCTGCGAAGGTCCTTTGACATCCTGAGAGTATCCTGCCGTTATCCTTCGAAGGTCCTGCGTCATCCTTGCGACTCCTGCGAAGGTCCTTTTGACATCCTTGGAGTATCCTGCCGTTATTTTGCGAAGGTCCTGCGTCATCCTTGCGACATCCTGTGAAGGTCTTTCCACCTCCTCGAGTACACTGCGAAGGCACCTGTTAACATCGGAGTGTGTGCCGTTCGTAGGTTCGCCTCCACTCAAGTGTGTGCCGTTCGTGGTCGCCTGGGGGTACTACCAAGGATAACATCGGAGTGTGTGCCGTTCGTAGGTCGCACTCCCCTCAAGTGTGTGCCGTTCGTTGGTCGCCTGGGGGTACTACCAAGGATAACATCGGAGTGTGTGCCGTTCGTAGGTCGCCTCCCTCAAGTGTGTGCCGTTTCGTTGGTCGCCTGGGGGTACTACCAAGGATAACATCGGAGTGTGTGCCGTTCGTAGGTCGCCTCCCCTCAAGTTGGTGCCGTTCGTTGGTCGCCTGGGGGGTACTACCAAAGGCTAACATCGGAGTGTGTGCCGTTCGTAGGTCGCCCTCCCCTCAAGTGTGTGCCGTTCGTTGGTCGCCTGGGGGTATTCCCGAAGAAGCCGTCGGAGTGTGTGCCGTTTCGTAGGTCGCCTCCCCTCAAGTGTGTGCCGTTCGTTGGTCGCCTGAGGGTACCGCTAAGGACAACATCGGAGTGTGTGCCGTTCGTAGGTCGCCTCCCCCCAAGTGTGTGCCGTTCGTTGGTCGCCTGGGGGTATTCCCGAAGAAGCCGTCGGAGTGTGTGCCGTTCGTAGGTCGCCTCCCCTCACGTGTGTGCCGTGCGTTGGTCACCTGAGGGTATTTCCTGTAGAAAACTTCAGGGCCAGGGTCCCTCCCAAATAACCATTCTTTCCCTTACCTTTGTATTTTAGCTTAAGTGATCTGGTAATTAGATTAAGAGAATAAAGTACGCTTTATAACGTTTAAACCACGATTTTTTACTCTTTGTCACTGACAAAAATAAATATCTGTGACGATCCCTACCCCCGCGAGCTTACCCCGGCTAACGGAGGAAATCTCGTCGTTACAAACTTTAGAAAAACTGTAAAATTCTTATAACCCAATAAATGACCCAACAAATATAAAATGCACATCAAAAATATTGTAAACATTTTGTTAACACCTACACTGAGAAAACAAACCGAATGGTTTGGTTGCCCCAACTGCATTATTTGGTTGCCGCAATCAAATTTATTTCAGGGTTATTTGAAATATACTGTTCCAGCCGAAATTCTGTTGCCTTGACTGATTATCGATTGTCACAAACATAAATATCGGTGGCTGCAACCGAACTATGCAGTCGGCGAACAATTCCGTCGTCACAATGAATTCCTTTTTGCATATAAAAACATACAGTTTTAAATCTGTCTATTTTTTAACTATTGTTTTCTCTAAGAAAAATTGCAAATAAGGAAACACTTTTGTAATTTTAATAATTAAATAATGTATTATGAAATTGGTTTTAATGAAATCCTATTATTTTTGTAAATGCAATAAAAAATTTTGAGAAATATCGCAGTCATATAATTTTTGAGGCAGTTATTTAAATTTATTTTTGTGGCTTTTAACGTTGTATAAAAAAGGATGTTCTATGGAATGTTCTATTTCCAAACAGATTTGACAAAAAATTTAAATTGTTTAAAGCAGCTCACACGCCTTTTCGTTTTTAAAATTTTGTGTCATTTCAATAATTTTTAAAAGAATTATAGAATATTAGAAAAGAAGAATATATGACAGTTGTACGAGGCTTTAGTGCGATTGAATTGAAAACTGGCATATTACTGATTCAACTTCAAAAGTAATAACCAATTTCGAAAACATTGCAAGGAGAATTACAGTTTCTATTCAATATTACAAAACTCAGGATATATGGAATTTTAGAATATCCTTACAATTATTTTATGAAAAAAAAAAAAATTTTATAATTCTGATAAAATAAAAAAAAAATTGTTCCAATCGGAAGATTTTCAAAAGATTTATAGCCTTTTTAGAAAAAGGATATATGACAGCAATACGAGTCCATGATGCGATTGAAATGAAAATTGGCACAAATATAACTGACAAGGCAAGTATCCCGAAACGAACGAGCAGATTCTAATGAACTTCGGATATGTTGTAGAGAATAACAATTTAAGTGACCAGGGTTTTTCCAGCTGCTCAATCTCATGTTTAGGCGTTACTAAGTGGGGTCAAAAATTACCCATTTACGTTTTTCCAGTTTATTTCGTTATATAAAATTAACTATAGACAAATTTGGTATCAAATGAAAGGTTTTTTGTAGACACATTCGCTGGTGTACAAAGTATGCCCAAAGATTTTAAGGTATTTTTGTATCAAAAAAATGTGTTTTTAGTAAATCTTTGTTTTATTAAGAAATTTTAGTTGCATTAAGCTAAAAAAATAATGCATAACAGTGCCTATTTTCATTTAATCGAGGAGGTGGCTGAGCTTTTTTTGATATTCGAACCGTTCGGTTTTTATGCTACTTTTCCCGAAATCCTTTTTCCCCTATATTCAAATAATTAAAAAATGTGGATACTCTGCGCCACTATATAGGCAATATGGGTATCAAAAATATTTGCTTTCTTGAGCAATTTAATACTATGTTTCGACTTACATGTTTTGAGCAAAACATGTGCTTTGGAGAAAAGAAATTATGGGAAAACATGAACAAAATACGTCCAAAGCACGTTTAGTGGAAAACGTAGTATAACCCTTTTCTTAAATTAAAGACAAGTTTCCTTACAAAAACAAATGAGTTTTTAACCCTACTTGTTAACATTAAACGTGAGCTTGGGCAGCTAAAAAAAATACGTGACTCTTTTTTTTGCTCCTTTACAACATATCCAAAGTTCATTAAATATGCGAGATCGGGTCGGGATACCTCCCTTGTAGGTCCTGTTTGGAAAACAATAATCAATTTTGAAACATTGTAAGGAAATTATATCTCTTATTCAAAATCAACATAATTCAGGATGTATAGAAATGGTGCATATCCTTGCAACAATTTTGTAAAAAAAAATATCTTTTATATTTGGACAAACATTTAAAAAATGTGTAACAATCGGATGTTTTTTAAAGGATTTATAGCGTTTTTATGAAAAAGGATATATGACAGCCGTACGTGTCCTTGCTACGATCAAGATGTTAATTTGGCACAAACAATATATACTTATTCCTAGAACAATCACCATTTTTTGCTACATATAAATAAGAAATGTAGCTTTAATTCAAAATTCATAATTCAGGCTGTGGTGGAGGGTGTCCTTGAGCCGATTTGTCGACAATTATTAGTGTCCGACCGAACAGTTCGGCCAGAAAATGCATTTGGTCTGTATTCGGTATTTTAAAAGCATTATGGACAAATTGGCGGATGGAAAAATGTTTATTGGGCTGATTAGATGCTATTTTGAGTGTCAAATGTGAAGAAAAAGTCTGTAGTTAAGCAATGAATTCACTGTTCGGCCTCAGAAAGTTCGGCCAAATTGAAAATAGTTCGGCGGCCGAACTTTTAACTTTATAGCTAAACTTCGGCTTTTCTCTTAAATTTATACACAAAATCGAATTAAGTCGGCTCAACAAACATGTTTCCAATACCAAAATTTGTCATCATTGCCTCTAGATATCAAAAAACCGACAAAATATAGTTTTTGGCCGAACTGTTCGGTCGGACACTAAAATTATGTTTATTCTAATTTTGACAAAAGAAACCAGCGTACCAATTTCCTGTAAATACGACAACTCCTATTTTTGTCCATTCAGGGGCCCGGCTCCCTTCATTCCAGAGAAATGAATAAACGTTTGCCTAAATTTTATTATACTTTTTTATTAAAATTCAAATTGCTTATAAGTTTGTTTGGCTCGACATTATAGGAGAACGAGTTTTTAATAAAAACTCGGAAACACGGAAATAGTGGGTCTTACCTCCACAATCGTGAGTGAGCTATCCGGGCATGGATGGTATATTTCCGCTACGATATATCCAGGATTTGGTGACACCATATATTAAAAAAAAAGTATTGCACCATCTTTATCAGCATGTCTCAGTTATTTAAAATCAGTCGATATTACTGATGTTTCGACGATTTAGTGCTGCATTTGTCACATAGTGCTATTATTTATTCAAATTTTGGCTGAATTTCAGTTTATGGGGGACACCCCTAGAGAAAAAATCTGAATATGCCATCCCTTCAGAATGTTCCAGGAGTACGAAAATCATAATGAATAAGGGGGCTCACGCCCCCTATGGGCGTGGCAGTCGAAAACGACCCGGCCCACCTACGTAGACAATAGGGGTATCAAATGAAAGCTAATGTCTTCACGATTCCAAAAATAGCCATAGTTGCCAGATCGGGCGGTTTTGCAGCCGATGCGGCCATTTTTGTTAAATAGGGGCGGGGGTGAAAAACGACCCATGCCACCTACTTAGGCAATATTGGTATCAAATGAAAGGAAATGTCTTCACGATTCCAAAAATACCCGTAGTTGCCAGATCGTCCAGAATTTGAGGAAGATATGTTAATTTTTATAAAATGGGGAAGGACTTTTTTTGTTTATTTTTTTTTTGTTTTTTTCGAGATCCCCGCCGTCTAGAATTAAGACATACTGGAGTTAAAAACCCCTAAGCCCGGCCGTAGGCCGGTCACGCAGAAAAACTTACTAAGCGAAGCCAGTATAACAAATTTTCATTAACCAATCAGAAGATTTTAACAAAATATAAGCAAAAAAAAAGGAAAAAAAAATTTCCCCCACCCCAAATTTTGCCAAAAATGGCCATATCGGCTACAAAAAATCGCCCGATCTGGCAACTACGGCTATTTTTGGAATCGTGAAGACATTAGCATTCATTTGATACCCATATTGGCTACGTAGGTGGGCCCGGTCGTTTTTCGACTGCCACGCCCATAAGGGGCGTGAGCCCCCTTATTCATTATGATTTTCGCACTCCTGGGGTCATTTAAGGGGGCGTG
>JAEKOY010000303.1:0-27424 GCA_021234595.1 Delia radicum
TCTGGGGAACATATGTTTTATATTTCAAGCCAAAGTGGTTTTGGCAGGTCGTTACGGGGATTTTTTTTCTTTTTGAACCCCAATTTTTACTACGTAACTAAAAGTTAAAAAGTGCCTTGTCGTTAAATTAGCCCTTACTTCACAGAACACATTTTTTAAATTTCCGGTTTCTGGCCAAAGCAGTTTGAGCAGGCCGTTAAGGGAAAAAATTTTCACCTTGTCAATCCCTGAGTTTCCAAAAGTAGCTTATCTCTAAATTAGTCAATATTCCAAGGAACATATATTTTATATTTCAAGTTTCAAAAAGAAGCGACTTAATAATACGGTTAAAACGTAGGCTTTCCCCTTATGATCCTCAATTTTTGTGATGTCCCTGACAAAAACTCCATAATGTGCCTTTTAGACATCCAGAAAAAGAATTGGCTGAAATTTGGTCGAAACCATTCAAATTTATTTGCTAGGCCGTAATTTGGAACTACCAATAATCGAGTAATAAAGCGAAAATACTATACTGCAAATTAAAAAGAGAAATTATTGATATTTGAAGTCAACTTTTCGAATATAATTCGGTTAGTAGTTGTGTACGGTAGAGGCCACCATTTATGCTTGCGAAAGTTAGTTTAACAAAAACTTTCACTACAGCGAATGCCTTCCAAATATTTAAAAATGTTATTTTAAAAATGTTCACATATTTGTATGATTTTTTTGTATAATTTTGTTAATAGAATTTAAATGAAATGACAAGTGGGTGCACCTTTCCTATGTTCTATGCCTCCTAACCGTACTAACTATTCAATTAACAGTTCCTGAGTCTTAATATCGCAAAGAATATTTAATCTGTCCTAAATACATTAAATGCCATTTAATTTGAAAATTGTTTGTGTTGTCGATTGACGTAAAGTTTTCAACTACATAGTAACTCACGTCTGAAATAGGTAAAAATATATTGATATTTTAATCACATTCAAATAAACTCGAATTAGACATGATAAACTGTTGAATTAGAAATGATAAAATGCTAAATTCTAAGGTTAGATCTATCATGACGTCGATGACGCATATACCTCAATTTAGAATTATTTATCGGTATTAGTGCTGGTACAGTCGGTTACTTTTCAATACTCGTTATTGACTAAATTTGTTTAATTTTGATAATTCAAACTTTATATTTTTTTTTTTGTGTCAGTGCTGTGTATGTAAGTTAAACTTTTTTTTCAGTGTAGCAGTTTTGTATATTTTATTCGTTTAGAATTCAGCTCAAAAAATACCAAGTACTTACTTTTAAATATCGAGTACCCAGTAAGGAGAAATACTGGGTAACGAATCACCATTTTATTGCTAGCATTAGTCTGCAGTGAAACTGTTTTATTAGCTGCACTTAAATTAAAGAACAGTTCAGTTCAAATTGCAAGTTAATCTAGATGGAATTGCAGCACCTCCAATGTACACAACAAAATGATTTTCACAGACATATCCTGAGTCAATTTAAATAAAATTTGCGTGTTACTCCAATATGAAAGCAGATTCAATTTATAGATGTTCTACACACCAAGGCTTCAGAGTTAAATTCTTTAAGTTTAAATTTTCTCAAATATGTACTACTTATCTGATTGGCACAAATTATATCTCATTGGAGGGATTATAAATTCTTATTTCGTATGATATATATATATACAATAGGCCGGGTCAATTTGTATGGAGGCAAAAAAATCGCTCAACGTTCAAGGAAAATCGTATTCTAGGGATCAAAATAAGGAACTTTGCCGAAGGAACCATACATCAAAACGTATTCTGATGTCCCGACTTTTGACCCGTAGAGTAAAATTTTAAAAAATCCCACTTTGACCCATTTAGAGTGTCCCAATCGAATCCAACCCAATCGAATATAATTTATACATTCATGTGCTAGAGCGTCTTCTGGAGAAGAAATAGAGACCCTAATCTTGGAAAGACTCCTCATACTTTCTGAAATATCTCAATCCGGAGATTTGTTCATTTTGCTATAAAAACACGGCTAAAAAGGACCTCTTTAAACTTAAATTTTAACACCTTAACGGGCACCTAGAAGGATTATGCATTAATCTGCTAGCGCGTCTCCCGGAGAAGAAGTAGCTCCCATAATCTTGGAGAGATTCCTCCTACTTTCTGAATTATCAATGTGGGATTTTTCAAAATTTGACCATACGGGTCAAAAGTCGGGACATCAAAATTCGTTTTAGAGGTATGGTTCCTTCGGCAAAGTTTCTTATTTTGATCCCTAGAATACGATTTTCCTTGAACGTTGAGCGATTTTTAAATCGACCCGCCCTAATATACAATTTTATTTTCCATTGATGGGAGCGTGTTATTTCACTTTAAAGTTAAAAAATAATTGACTTTTAAACTAACTTGCATACAACTTCTTGCTATAGGGTTCTCTAAATCGGCTTTCGACTTTTTGGATGCCGTCGTTATTTTATGTTTTGAAATAATGTTAAAGGCAATGATGTATCATTACAAGGTAACGCACGCGTTTTTGGTAACCCATTTATTTATGCTTTGAAAATAATGTTGAATGTAAGGAGTATTCATTACAAAGTAATGCATTATGTAACCCATTATCGGTAACTCATTACTTTTTGTTGGAACATATTGATACAGATACGGAGTACACATTACAAGGTAGTACATTATCGCACCCATTACCAAAGTTTTACTGGGAATGTTAAATTCATCGATGAAAATGCCAAATTAGAAGAGAAAAAAATTTTGGCGGGACTCTAGTTTGTACTAGAATTTCAAAATTACATTAAAGTCAAGAGTTCAAACTAGAGGAGATCACGTGAGCAGAATTATTGCAAGATTCACGCGAATCACACGTGAGTGTGAGTGACACCTAATTTCACTCACGTGAACGTGAGTTAGTGTGAGTAGAAAAAAATTCTTTTTGAGTGAGTGTGCGTGAGTCAAATTTTTCCGTGTGAGTAGAATTTTCCCAACAATGTTGTTATTGCTTTTGAGCTATGCCATTTAATACACAAAAAAAATTATCAACCTAAAATATCTAATTAAAGATTTGATTTGAATTCAATTTGTTTCTAAACAAATATTTAATTGAATCAATTAATATTTTAATTGACTTTTAAATATATAAATACATATTTTATTTTAGACGCAATTATCATATTATTTTTTCATACATTGTATGCATAAATAGAAAATCTTCAGTATAAAATAACAAATACATTTGAAGTTAACAAACAAAACAAGCACACACACAAACAGACTCAGCATTACAAAAAACACACATTCCAACGTATAGATCACACATTTTTTTGTGAGTATCATTTTTTTTTTTTTTTTTGTAGAAGTTATTTATAACTTTTTTTCCTTCATAATTTTAATAAAAGGTTTAATTGAGGCTGAATTTCAGTTTATGGGGGACACCCCTAGAGAAAAAATCTGAATATGCCATCCCCTTCAGAATGTTCCCAGGAGTACGAAAATCATAATGAATAAGGGGGCTCACGCCCCTATGGGCGTGGCAGTCGAAAAACGACCCGGCCCACCTACGTAGACAATATGGGTATCAAATGAAAGCTAATGTCTTCACGATTCCAAAAATAGCCATAGTTGCCAGATCGGGCGGTTTTTGCAGCCGATACGGCCATTTTTGTTAAATAGGGGCGGGGGTGAAAAACGACCCATGCCACCTACTTAGGCAATATTGGTATCAAATGAGAGGAAATGTCTTCACGATTCCAAAAATACCCGTAGTTGCCAGATCGTCCAGAATTTAAGGAAGATATGTTAATTTTTATAAAATGGGGGAAGGACTTTTTTTTGTTTATTTCTTTTTAGCTCGGCCAGAGGCCGAGCACTCGAGATCCCCGCCGTCTAGAATTAAGACATACTGGAGTTAAAAACCCCTAAGCCCGGCCGTAGGCCGGTCACGCAGAAAAACTTTACTAAGCGAAGCCAGTATAACAAATTTTCATTAACCAATCAGAAGCTTTCAAGAGTTTTCCTCGTTTCTTAATTTTGTACTTATCCTCATTTATGATTTGTCTCTTGACACGAGAACATCACTAAATATAGTAATCTTTTCGCACAAAATGCTCATTTTTGTTTGATTTTAACAAAATATAAGCAAAAAAAAAGGAAAAAAAAATTTCCCCCACCCCAAATTTTGCCAAAATGGCCATATCGGCTACAAAAATCGCCCGATCTGGCAACTACGGCTATTTTTGGAATCGTGAAGACATTAGCTTTCATTTGATACCCATATTGTCTACGTAGGTGGGCCGGGTCGTTTTTCGACTGCCACGCCCATAAGGGGCGTGAGCCCCCTTATTCATTATGATTTTCGCACTCCTGGGGTCATTTAAGGGGGCGTGGCATTTTTTTTTTTTTTCCAGGGGTGTCCCCCATAAACTGAAATTTTGCCTTAATTGATAGTATCATTGCCGTGATAGGTGCAAAATCAATTAAAATATTAATTGATTCAATAAATTTTTTAGTTTTTTCTGTGTATCACCGTGCAATTAAACGATGTGTATGTGCGCCCCGGTAGGCTAGTTGGTAGCGTGCTGGCTTATCAGTGCAGGGTCGTGGGTTCGATTCCCACCAGAGGCACTGGTCTGTTTTCGGTACAACGAGCCGAAGGCCATATTAGCTAGTGCTCGGTTAGGGTAATAGCATATAATTTGTAATTATATGATTATTAATTAATAAAATAAAAAAAAATAAAAATAAACGATGTTTTCCGATTTTGATAAAATTTTGTGAGTGTGTGCGGTAGTGAACGCAAGTATTAAATTTTTTTTTTTATTTGGAAAACTATGGCAACCCAATGACTTCAAATTGTGGGGTAGGGACTTCACTTAAAAGGTCATAACTTTCGATGTGTAAAAAATATCGACAAATTTTTTTTTGCATAAGAACGGCTAGGTTTTGGGGTATAAAAAAATAAATAATGTTTTTTAATGTTGCTATTGAAAAACTACTATTACTATTGAAAAAAAAACACATATTCTGGTGTACATACTTCTACATTTTTTCTGATCTCTCACTAAGTAAGGAGCTTTCCACTCTGGAATTTCCAGGGTGTTTAGAACACATGTGTAGCTATTTATATAAAAATTTTAAAAAATGTATTTTTTCCAAAACTTGATTTTAAAGTTTTTTTTTTTAAATTTTTATTATTAAAAAATGTGTATTTTTTTATTTATTTTTTATACCCCAAAACCTAGCCGTTTTTATGCAAAAATAAATTTATCGATATTTTTTACACATCAAAAGTTATGACCTTTTAAGTGAAGTCCCTACAATTTGAAGCCATAGGGTTGTCAGAGTTTTCTAAAAAAAAAATTTTTTTTTAAATACTTGCGTTCACTACCGCACACACTCACAAAATTTTATCAAAATCGGAAAACATCGATTAATTTCACTGTGATATTAAATTTTATATATTTGGATTTTTAAAATAGAAAATAAATGGCAAAATTTCATATTCAGAGTAATTTTGATTTTAATATTCACAATTTATCTCAAATTTAGCACTTTTTTTGATTCCGGTAGGATTTTATTTCGTGACTTAGCATCATTCAAGTGAATCACGCGTGAGTGTGACTGAAATCTGAATTTATTCACGTGAGCGTGAATGAGTGTTAAACCAGTAAAATGTGTCCTCCAACTACAATTGAAAAATATAATAAAAATTAAATTATAGCTTTGGATCAACAAAAATTATTCGATACATTTTCATCTTTACACGACGAAAATTTATATAAAACTGTTTTTTAAAAACGACTTTTGCTATTAATTTGTCATCATAACACTACCATAAATTATTTCGGCCAAATCTAGTAACATATCACAATTAAAAAAAATTAAATTTAAATGACTTAATGACTTAATGACAACAACATCAATTTTATACCGAAACTCATAACATCGATACATTTATTACACATTTTTTGTAATCTATGACTTCTTCATCCAACGTACCAAATTAGGTCCAAATTGTCCCAAAATTTTTGCAATAAAAAACAACATTGTGGAATCGTCAAATATGAAGTAAAAAGGAATTTTGTGATTTCAATGACACAGCGCTTGAAATTTACCCTAAAATCGAAAACAAAAGTACTGACCATTGATCATAAATACTTCGGCCACGCTGATTTCAATGGCATCCACAGTTGTTTTCACTTATGGGCCAGATTTTTTGCAAATTTGCATTAAAGTTTTACATGTTTTTTTAACCTAGTTTTTTATACATAAAATTTTGTTAATCAAATATTTTATTTTAGTTTTTTTTATAGAAAATCTACTTAGGGAACTCCTGCTGTAAATAGTTGTAATACAGTATATTTATTTTTAACTGAAAAAAAAACAGTAATTTGTAGAAGAAATTTCAGTGTTGACTACAATTGTATTTCATTAAAAAAAAAAAAACAAACCACATCAAATTACTGTATTATGATTTTAGATTAATTTTATACAGTAGTTTTTTTATTTAAAAAATAAAACAAATAATTGTTTGTTTATTTTTTACTGCATATGTGGTTAATTTTTACTACAATTGTAGTTAATTTTTGGAACATTAAAAACAAATGACAATATTAGTTGAATTTACTGAAATGTAAGTCGTCCCTTCTTCAAGTGAAATTTCATTTGTTTTTAACTACATTTGCAGTGGTTTACCTACATTGTATTATAAGTCATAAAAGACCTTCATTAACATTCGGAAATCAAATTTGTTTAATAAATGTGCAGCATTACCAAGTAAATCCACGTTTTTTTTGATTAGTTTTTACTATATTTTTGCACAATTTATCATCCCATTTCGCAATCGATTAAACCATTTTTGGGCGTATGCCAAAAGTCAAATCTAAACAATTATTTTGTGTAAAAAACAAAACAAAAAATAGTTTGCGGTTCATGGGAAAAACGTGAAATGTGCCTAAAATGTATATGACAGTATATATATGAACTAGTATAATATGTAAATAGTGAAAAAAATTACTTGTACCTATTCATAGTTATATATCGTTCCATAAGAGAAAAAGTTTGATCTTCTTTTGGAAAAAATTATAGGTTACCGCATTTAAAGTCTGAATTCTGTATATTATCCTGTCCGTAATTTAAAAATCTGCGAATTTCGTCACGTTTATGGATGAAAACCAAACATTATTTTTGAGGGTACATACTTATAGTTGCTACTCCCGGCATTCATAGTACGTTTTTATTTAATTGTTCGACAATAAAGAGTTTAAAAGTTTGTCAATGCTGAGCATATTATGGGAAAAACATTTATAAAATTTCCATAGACTAAATTTGGTCCACCACAGCACCATGTAGTTTGAAACATGTAATTTTATTTAAATTAAAAAAAAAAATACTCTATTTAAATTTTATAAATATATTTCTAAAAATATGCACAGCATTTCTTGAGCCCAATTCTGTGTACGAATCTAAAAAGTACGAGTAGCAAACTTTAAGTACTCTCGATTTTTTTTTATTTTTTTCATAAATATTATTACGTAAAATTATACACTTTCGGTTATATCTAGGCATATATAATATGATTAAGTCAAATCTGAATTTGAATACATCTGATAATTTTTATTGAGAAATTTTTTTATATGTTTCTTGACATACATAATTACATGTCTCCATATAATCTTACTTCATATAATTATAATCCAAATATATGTAGTGATCGATATGATTATATATGGTCACATGCTAAGTCTTATTAAACTATATATGACTTCATACTGAAACAATTGTCACCATAATTTTATATAGCTTTATATATAATACCATACATATTTTGGTAAAGCTCAATATCAAACTGAATTATCTGCAAGTTAAGACTTTATTACATATGGCTTCACATATAACCATATTAATTTTATAACGAAATCATTTCAATTGATTTCTTTCATAAAATTTCAAATAAAAAATTAGTACATTTCATAAGAACTTAAATAAAAAGCATACCTACTATCGGCTAAAATTATATAAAATCTGATATATTTATATAAAATTAGATATAACTTAATGTCCCGGATATGGCCAAATCTCGCATAAAATTGTACCAAATTATAACTCATTTGATATAATTAGATACATGTAGATGACCCATTTTTCGGATAAATTTGTATGAGTTTATACAAGGTGGCGCAAAAGTAATCCTCCTATCAGAAAATGCTATAAATTTTGTGATTGGCCCCTAATGACTATTTATTTCACCAATAATCGGTCGGTGACTTTGGCACAACGTGAATTTCGTCGCAGATTTCCTGGCCGTCCAACGCCTACTGGTGAAACACTGCGACGTTTAGCCGATCGCCTCGAAGAGACTGGCACAACACGAGATGCTGCTAGGCGTGGCAGACCCCGAAGTAGCCGTTCTGCAGAGAATTTTACTACAAGATTTGAAGATGTTTCCGTACAAAGTCCAGACGGTGCATCAGCTGTTAGCTGCTGACCGCCAATCGCGTGTAACATACGCTCAAGCCATCCTTAATCATCATACGCTCAAGCCATCCTTAATCATGAAGATGATTTTTCATCAAAAATAATCATGAGTGATGAGGCCCATTTCCATCTTAGCGGGTACGTAAATAAGCAAAATTTACGCTTCTGGGGCACTGAAAATCCGCGTGTAACCCACGAAGAGCCATTACACCCGCTCAAAGTCACTGTATGGTGTGCTGTTTTCGCTGGAGGAGTCATTGGCCCTTTTTTCTTCGAAGACGCCGCGGGCCAAACGGTTACTGTGAATGGTGTGCGCTACAGAGCAATGATCAACGAGTTCTTTTTGCCTCAACTTGATGAATTGGGATTGTGCACAGGACGGTGCAACGGCACACACTGCACGTGCCACAACCGATATGCTAAAGGATGCATTTCCCGGGCGCCTAATCTCCCGTTTTGGCGATTTGCACTGGCCTGCAAGATCGCCTGATTTGACCGCTCCAGACTTCTTTTTGTGGGGCTTTTTGAAGTCGCGGGTTTATGTCAACAAGCCTCAGACTCTTGCAGCTCTTAAAGACAATATCCGTCAAGAATGTGAGGACCTATCGCCGAAAGTTTTGGCCAAAGTGATGGAAAATGCCATAAAAAGGGCTCAAATGACAATCAACTGTGGCGGCGGCCATTTACATGACATCATATTCTCGACTTGATGTAAAAAAAAATTAAAATACTAAATAAAAATAATCCACAAGAAGAATCAAAGTTTTTAATTTTTTTTTAAATTACAGCCAAAAAACATCGGAAGGTTATTTTTGCGCCACCTTGTATATGGGAACTTTTCAAATGAGATATAATTATTTTAGACTCCATATTCAAATTTTTACCCGGGAAATAATTTACTACCATTTACCGATTTTTTTAGTTTCATTTATTTAGAGTTTCATACAAATTTAACCACAAAAACGGATATTATAATTTATTTTTTTCCATTACAGTCACCGGGGCCGGATGGCATACCAGCACTGGTACTGAAACAGTGCTCTTCGACGCTAGCTCGTCCATTGGCTAACCTGTTTAGCTCTTTATACCGTGCAGGAGTCTTCCCTTCGTGCTGGAAGGTTTCCAATGTTCAACCAATCCCCAAAAAGGGTGCGGCTAATAATCCTGAAAATTACCGCCCAATTGCAATATGTTCTGCGCTCTCGAAGGTGATGGAGCGCATGGTCAACTACCATCTTGTAAATTATCTGGAGGCCAACTCACTTATTAGTGATATACAGTATGGCTTTCGTAGAACTCGTTCTACGGAAGATCTGTTGCCGTTCCTTTCGGAATGTTGGAGTCGGTCCATTCAAATGTTTGGTGAGAACAAGGTAGTTGCTCTAGATATTTCCAAGGCGTTCGATCGTGTGTGGCACGGCGCACTGTTATCAAAACTAATTGCCTTTGGTGTAGGTAATGATTTCTCTCGATTTATCTCGAGTTTTCTTTGAGATCGTACTATACGTGTTGTTATAGATGGGGTCTCATCCGACGAGTTTCAGTTATGTTCAGGAGTACCACAGGGCTCTGTTCTTTCTCCATCTCTTTTTCTCATCTTTGTTAATGACCTCCTTCGTCGAACTATCAATCCTATTTACTCCTTTGCAGATGACAGCAACATTTGTCATTCTTTTTCCTTCAATCGTAGGCCAAGCCTTGTGGAGGTTTGGGGGCAAAAGACAGATTATGAATGACACACTCAATCATGACCTTTCGACAATCTCAGAGTGGGGTCGTGCGAACAGGGTCGATTTTAGTACTCGTAAGACCCAATGTTGTATGTTGACCCATAGGTCTGTGGACTGTGTATATGGATGGGATCGTTATTGAGGATTCAGATACTCTTGATGTTCTGGGCATGAGAATACAGTGTGATGCCCGTTGGACAGATCACATTATTCAAGTATCGAAAGAAGCTTTCAAGTGTCTTGGTTTTCTAAACCGGTGTAAGAAGTACTTCACCCCATCTGATCTCCTTACTATATATACCACTTACATCCGGCCGAAGATGGGATATAACTCCCATATATGGGCAGGTGCTTCAAAGTCTATTTTGGGGCTTCTGGATCGTGTGCAACGGCGAGCGTTGATGCTTATCAACGACAGTAGGGGTTCGAACTCTATTGACTCGTTGGATCATCGTCGGAATGTGGGTTGTGTGACTTGTTCTATAGATATTACCATGGGAAGTGTTCTGCTAAGATAAGCCGACTCATCCCGAGAGACCGGTTCTCTGTTCGTACTACCCGCTTGTCAAGTAGATCTCATCCGTTTGTTGTCTATAGCCCGGCAAATCGCACAACAGAGAAAATTCGTTTTTCAGTCGCACTAGCCGTATGTGGAATTGTCTCCCTGCGTAAGTCTTCCCTGCAAATTACAATTTAGAAAAATTCAAGTCAAATGTCCACAAACACTACTCCCTCTTTCCTCCTCCCCATAACTTAGTTTCCTGATATCAACACAATGCAATGCATTAGTAGGGGGCATCCCCTGAGTGTTGGTTCAACGTAAAAAGAAAAAAACAAAAAACTTACTATACTTTTCTACTTACGGATTTGTTATTTATTTAACCGATATTTAAAAATAATTAACAAAAAACATTTGATTTAAATGAAAAGTAAGAAGACAGCATTTTAAGTCATTTATCATTTATATTAAATTACATTTTCAGTTAATTTTAACTATAAATTATTTTGAGTGTAGAAATTGTTATGACTACATAAAGCCCCATATTAATATTTTTTTTTAATCGGGTAAGAACTTTAGCTAAATATAACTGATGTAAACTTAAGCAACAGAAAAAATTAGTTAAACTGAATTAGAACCCGTTTAACAGACTTGAACCATTTTTTTTATGAGTGTAGGGATAAGTAATGCTTAAACTTTTTCTTTTATATTTCATATTGAAAAATTCGCACGTGCCGTAAATGAATTAATTTTATTATGTAGTTTTTATGTTTTAGCAAAAACATTTTATAAATTTTGCCTACCACATTTAATTTACAATTTAATCCTTTTTATTCTGACTCTCAGAAATTTTATTAACAATATTGTAATTCAATCGTATGCGCATGTTTAAACGCTTGCCCGTCGTGCATCTAATTTCGATTCATCCATTTTCAATAAAGTAAAGTTTTATTTATTTATCTCTTCAAGTTTTATCTTTTCTCAGAGATGGAAAAATTAAAATTTGAAATGTTAATGAAATGAACCTCTTTAAAATCGAAAAAAAAACTAAAAATGAAAAGAAAATTAGAAGTCAAAAGGATAAACTGTAAGTTTAAGATACTTTTTCTTGGAAGCAAAATCTCGGCCAAATCGGAAATAGTTTTACTCCCAAACAGTTATCTTGACAGCTGAAATTCGTAATTTCCTTTAAGTCAACACTCAAAATAGCATTAAATTGTTTCTTCAAACATTTTTCCATTAAAATATTTTGCAATAATGAATATTTCAAAATACCGACTAGACTACCGAACAAATAATTTTAAAGGGTTTTTCATTTTCCGGACTTCTTTATATGCGGAGACAGCGGTAATTTTTTTCGAATTTCCGATGAATCATGAAGGGACATTTTTTAAATTATTTTAAGTTGCGAAAATATTCAATAAAAATAAACAGCTAATGTAGGAAAAATGACTCTAGCGTGAATTCTAAAAGAAATTCAAGACCTCATTCTATTATTTAAATTTGTTCATACAATTCTCAAACAATAAGTTAATATTAAAAAAATGTATCTATAAAAAAGATGGAAATTCAAAAAAAAAAAAAAAAATGTTGGTGCTTGTATGTTTAGTTTTTAATAATATTATTTATTAATTGTTAATTCTCAAAAGGTATATACTTTCAAGATTATAAGTAGCGTAGTACTGCCAACTAACAGTCAATCCCCGATGCCAACTTCTAGAGCCTTTTGCTCTCGATCTAGAGCTTTTTTGATGTTTTGTTTAATATTTCAATAATTAAACAGGTTTGATCATCCGTTTTAATTTTTTTTATCAAAAATTTAAACTTATTTGACTGAAATGTGTCAAGAAATATGGAGGAATGCGAATAGAAAAATTTCGAAAATTATAACGAACCAGAAAATGTATCAACAATTTATTTAATGTAAAATTTTTTATATTAAATTATGGCAAAGTTTTGTTAAAAACATTTTAGAGAACTGAACTCACCTATGAAAAAAGTTCAGATATAGGCATATATAATAATATACATATACATAGTCATACATATAATTCATTATCATGTCCTAGCTGATGCGAAAAAAGGCATACATAAAATTATCTAATAAGATCTCATGGGATCTCATATGATATAATTTGATCCGAAAAATGGTTCTATCTAATTTGATCATGTTATATATAATTTGATAGAATTTTATATAACTCCATAAAAATCTTTGGAAATCCGTACTACTATTTAGTTTCACATTCCAAACAATAATGAAAATTTACAAATAAATCAATGGACTGGAAAATTACACTACATTTTAATTTGACTAATATGAGTAAAAGTGATTTTTTTCTTGTTGCTACCATATATGTTTATATATAATTATCAAAGAAGCCAAATTAGATTTTTACGTTTTGATGTTTTTATTTGACTTTATTTGGATTTTCCGATTTTGACCATTAAAATAGCCTTATCTCAAAATTTTTGGGGTTTTCATTGTTTTTTTTTTTAAGATTTTCTGTCTTAAAGTTCTTTTTATACACTGATAATAATCCATGCGTAAAAATACAAATAAATGTCAAAATAACCAAACATTTTGTAAAATAAACGAAAATTTGTTCATTTTAGAAAAGATTTTGTTGTTTTGACATTTTTTTGTATTTATAGCATGAATTATTATGAGTATACTCATGATGTATTTTTTATTTTATTCACATTTGACTTTTGTTTTTAAGTGAAGTTTTTCTAAGTTTTTTTCTTATACTTTTTTCAATATTTTTTCTTTGCTTTAAATACATTGAATTTAGCTTTTACCTTTTTCGATATTTGTATATAAAAGTGATAGATTGTATTAGTTAATTTTTACCATATATGTTTATTAGGGCGGGTCGATTTAAAAATCGCTCAACGTTCAAGGAAAATCGTATTCCAGGGATCAAAATAAGAAACTTTGCCGAAGGAACCATACCTCTAAAACGAATTCTGCTGTCCCGACTTTTGACCCGTAGGGTGAAATTTTGAAAAAGCCCACCGCGTCTCCGGGAGACGCGGTAGCAGATTAATGCATAAATCATCATTCTAGGTGACCTTTAAGGGGTTAAAATTTAAGTTGAAAGAGGGCCTTTTTCGACGTGTTTTTATAGCAAAATGTACAAATCTCGGGATAGAGATATTTCAGAAAGTAGGAGGAGTCTTTCCAAGATTAGGGTCTCTATTTCTTCTCCGGAAGTCGCTCTAACAGATGAATGCATAAATTATATTCGATTGGGTTGGATTCGATTGGGGCACTCTAAATGGGTCAAAGTGGAATTTGTCAAAATTTGACCCTACGGGACAAAAGTCGGGACATCAGAATTAGTTTTAGAGGTATGGTTCCTTCGGCAAAGTTTCTTGTTTTGATCCCTAGAATACGATTTTCCTTGAACGTTGAGCGATTTTTTTCCCTCCATACAAATCGACACGGCCTAATGTTTATATAATAATTATTTATAAAAGTGATAAAATTTTTCTTTTTAATTTTAACACATGTACTTGTATATAATTATATGTGATGCTATATATTATTATATATAAAAGTGATCGACTTTATTTGGTTTTATTGTATCATATATACTCATATATATTTATATATATTTATATATTGAAGTATATTTCATCTCATATTTAGCTATATCAAGTATATACGATGAAATAACAAAAATTAACTTATATGAAGATATATAGCGCTGTATTAAACATTTTCGTAAAAATAAATATAAAATGTAAATATATATCGTTACATATGACCATATATGTAATTATATCAAACTATATATGACTATATATGAACTTTTTCCTCAGGGTAATCAAAAATTCCTTAAATTTGACTATAGCGTAAAAAGTTATAATAAACGAAACAAAAATACACTAGATCTAACGCTAAAAAAACGCGCTAGATGACATCTGTGCAGTCAAGTTATCAATTTAATTTTTCGTTTAAGTTAATATTTACGAAAATTCTTCGTTAATACGAATGTTTTGAATGTGAAATTTACTTCTGAAATTTTATTTGACAAAACTAATATGTGAGAACATTCAAACTATTTCACGAATAAATCAATATAAATTTTGATCTAATCAATCAATTTTAATAAATATAAGGTTTTATTAAATAGTATTTTGTACAAATTAATATTTTAAAAACAGAATTAGAAAATTATTTGTTTTTTTTATTAATATGTTTACTTTATCATTAATTCCAGCCATTATAGTTTTTATTGTTTCTTTAGTGACCTACTTGCTGTTAAATGCCGATTTAGTTTTAAAAGTTTTAGCATCTTTGGTGACTTGTTTTATGTTCATCTTAATTATTTTCAGCAGAGCCCAATATGTTTTTATTGATCTTAGTTTTAGGCAATTAAGTGGAGTCGCCTCTTTTGGTACTAAATGTAGCGCTGATTTGCCATTATTACAAGATGCAAGGTCGGGCCTTAAAAATGTAGATACCTCATGTTCCCGGATATATGATTAATGCCGCTTTTCAAACGCTCTCTTATGTACAAATCGGTTGTTTATGGGGCCTGCTGTTATGTAAAAAGTACTCCTTTTGGCAAGGGAAAATTGTTGGCCGAACTAAAACTTTAGTTGTAAAATTCGTTTTTTTTTGTTCAAATTTTTTCATCAACATTTCCTTTTGCATCCGCTATATAAAATTCTTGCCCTGTAAGCTGGAAAAATTAACCAAGGACTTGGGGTTCGTCATCCTTTATACAACAATCATATTGTTCTTTTTCCTCCTCAATTTTCTTGGAATTTCGGCACTTTTTCCACTTACACGTTTTTAATCGTTCACTTTTTTAACTTTTCTGACCAACTACTCTGAACAACTGGCCGGGGATTTTCTTTTTGATAAGCTGGGATTTTTTCTCAAAAGACCCACTATTTTCTTCACATTATTTGGATCAGAAATACCCTTTTTAATATCGGTTAGCGGACTTCTATCAGATTTTTGGTTCTGAAGATATAGCCCTCGTTGACAGATTTTCAGTATACGAAAAAAACAGACCATTTTTAGGTTTTTTGGTCTAGGTATTTGGTTTAGGTAATTTCGTCATTCTTTTTGATTCTATTGATAGATCTATTTATTAAGAGAAGAATAAAAAAAATATTGTGCTGTTTGATTTGTGTTTGTCCAGGTAAATCGATATTTACCAACTATCCATTTTTTCAATATTTCTGAACTTCTCAAAATAAGTTTTTTGATTAATCCTTTACCTAATGCAAAAATTTCCAGCTGTCCGTCCTTGCCCCACTTTTTTCTAGAGGTAAAATTTTGAAAAAAAGACAAGGTTCCAAAAATGTGTTGCATGCACTTTTGGGCAATTTATGACGCTATGGGAACGTGATAAGTCCCCACTTTTTATTTATTTTATATTAAACAATTTTATTTAAATTTATATAAAATTTATTTTTTCTTTTCTTTTTAAAATTAATTCCAAAATTGAATTGCAAATATATGGCAATAAATTCTTCGAGTTATAATTATAAAATAAATTTGAAAGTTGTTTTGGGGAAGCCTCCACATTACCCCCTTCTAAAAAAGGAACTGAAAGTTTCTTGAAAAATTTGCTTTTGAGTACGATGAAGTTACTTTAGGTTTTGTTGTTTTCTTTCTTAAATACGCTGTCTTAAATAGTTTGATATTTGTAGGTTTAGCCATGAAATCAGGATAAATTAATTGTTGAGTTATGCTATTGACTAGAAAACCAATTCTGCTGTTATTAATCCGATGCCTGTATTTGAAGTCAAACTGCATAAAAATGAATGAATCTTGAATGGAGTAGACCGAATTTCATTTGAGATTTGATCTACAAATCGTTAATGTGCCTTCGGGGACTTTTAAAAATGAAGATAAATTTTCCGACATGCAAGGAGATTTGGGTTACATTAGTTTTGGTATTCAGAATCTCCTGAAAGTTTGTTTAATAATCATGACTTTTTTTTGTTGAGCTTGATCTTGTTATTGTGAAGATTTGATGCATATTTTTGAAACAAACTTTCTCTTAATTTAGATGATTCGTATTTCTTATTCTTTTTTGACGCGGTCGCCTCTTATGGGAACGTGATAAGTCCCCACTTTTTATTTATTTTATATTAAACAATTTTATTAAATTTATATAAAATATATTTTTTTTGTTTTCTTTTTAAAATTAATTCCAAAATTGAATTGCAAATATTTGACAATAAATTCTCTGAGTTATAACTATAAAATAGTTTTGAAAGTTGTTTTGGGGAAGCCTCCACAACCCTTTAATTGTTTAGTTTAGCACTTTCTTTGTAAATTTAAATTATTTTTTCTCTTACTTTTTGTTGATTATACATTTTTCGACAAACTAACTAATTGTTTCAACTGATACTTTTACGCATGATTTCGGTATATTTTCAAAGCTCACTTGAAGAAAATATTTCATTTGAAGTATGTAAAATAACTCACAAGGTAAAGTGTGTGCACTGGTTTGACTGATCGCACTCCTTAAAAGACTATAAACCAAATGAGAATTTCATAGGTTTAAATATTTAAATCTTCTTAAAGAAACTATTTAAGAAGATATTTTACTTAATTTTACGAAGATGTAATTTTTTAACTAAATTTAAGTACGGTGTACATTTGATCATACATTTTTAAATTTCTTAACTTTTAGTTTAAATTAATAATTCTTAAAATTGAAGATTTTTCTAATTTTTTTTAAGAATATTAACCCAATTCAAGAATGGAAAATAAAAGAAAAATTACTTATTATTTTTGAGTTCATTAAAAATTAATATGAACAAAAATCTAATAAATTTTGCATTATTCGTAAGCAATTTTATTTATTTTACGGAAAATTTTAAAAACAAAATTTTTGTTAGGTGTAAACTTAATTTTAGTCCTTACTTTTTTTTGAGTGTAGGAAGATAAAAAATTAAACTCTTAAATCTACAGATCATTAGATATATTTTTGTTAATTGTAAATGACAATTTACTCTGCTGAAATCAGCAAAAAATATTGCTGAATGTTAGTATAGTAGCAAATATTTTCTAAATTTAACAGATTTTTTTGGAATTTCATGAGAAATTTTTGTTTAGTAAACCGACTTTAGCTTTATAAATTGTTTAAGAAATAACACTTAAGAATTTAAAGGTAATGCGGTACTTTTGCAAATGAAAATGGATTATATAAAAGAACTGAATTTATATTAAAGAACTGAATTTTCCATCCCTGCTTTACATTATCATCAGTGCTGCCAATTCTTTTATTCGCAAAAATCTTAACTTTTTTACAAAAAATCTTCATAATTGCCATGAGTACATTAGTATCAAAAGATATGATCTTTTTTGCAATTATCTAATTTTACTAAACTCAAAAAAATAAGTTAGTTGAAAAGTTATTAAAACGTTTTGTAAATCAAGTATACTATTTTGCAGCAATTTTTTGTTGCTAAAATTTTGTTTTCAGCTAAAATTTTAGTTATACTTATTCAGCACTTAGCTGTGTTGAACTAATGTTTTACTAATATTTGACGAACGTTTTACTAACTGGTTTTACTAAAAACATTGTGTGATAAGCACATTAAGAGTGTGGACGACAACCAGATTGAAAAGTATACGCAGAATGAAGTAGACATCGCAACATGATGTAGTAGGGAAAAGGATAATGATACACACAGAGAAAAATTTTACTATTTGCCAACTGAAATTTGGTTACTTCGACTCAAATTCGGTTATTACGAAGTTCAGTCGGTTGGCACAACTTAATATTAGTCTTCACAACAAAGTTCGGTTAATTCAACTGAATTGTAGTTGTAGCACCGAAAATATTCTGAAATCTAATGTAAATATCGATGTACTAACTGAATTTATAAGTTGTTACAATTAAAATACACTTTTCATTTCGGTTGGCACTTTATTTCTCTGTGTGTACTAAAAAGTGCATTTCTTGCAAGCATATAAAAAATCAATCATGAAAGATTTTTGCATCTGTTTTTCATACATAAAAAACAAATACACGTTCAGGTAGACAGACTAAAGCGAAAGGCAAAGACACACATCTTTTGTAATTTTTTATGTTTCCTTTCGTATTTTACTACCTGGGTAGTTAGGTATGTAGAGTGAATCTTCACGATGGGCTAAATTGATAAAGTGCAAAAAAGTTTAATTTTTTCATTCCTATCGCGTACAGCGGTATGAATGAACAACTAAAGCGCTGTATCAATTCCGCCAAAAAGTACATCAAACAAAATATTTTAATAAGCGTAATACTAAAGTCGAAAATGGATTTCTTTTGAAGTTCGTCATATACTAAATTTATGATAAAGAGTATATTTGCAAAATTATTTAAAAAAAAACTATTCTAACATTCCTAAAATTTGTGTTTTCAACCTTTTGATAACGTTATACGTTAAACTACCATCCTGAGATGGCAAATCATGGTCAGTATTTGGGCCGTTGTTACAACGCTCTTAATTTGTAAACAAAAATGTTTTACGAACGCTTTTTGAAGAAGCATTTCGAAATTTTTTTTGCAACGCTTTGGGAACATTATTATATACCATCCCCACACCGTAAAACATTGTTATCATTTGGATTGTTTTTAAAACGTTTCCAACCTGTAAATCTAAATGTTCAGAAAACGCTTGTACCACAGTTTAAGAGATTTTAAAACGCTTCCACGATTGTAGTTTTCTACCTGGGAATTGTTTAAAAATATTCCTGAATATAAATATATGTAACTTTCTTTCACTTTCAAAATATTAATGAATATTTACGAGGACGGATCAATAAGTCGAACTTCCCTAGTAGTTATATGAAATGCAACACTTCTTCCATCAAGTACCACCTGTTAATAGACTACTGTCAAATTTTGAGCAAGTTCCGTCATTTACTTTGCGTTAACATCTGTTCAAAACATACAACATCGTGGATTTATTTAAAAATGGAAAAAAGTGAATTTCGACTGCTTATTAAGCATTATTTTTGCGAAAAAAAAACCGTCAACCAAACCTAGGAAAAGCTTGATAAATACTATGGGGACTCTGTACAATCTATTTCAATGGTAAGAGTTAAAGTGCGTGAGATTGTTGATGCCATAGGCATTTCATATGGCAATGTGGTTTCGATTTTAAATGATCAGTTGGGTTTAAGAAAGCTGTCTGCAAGATGCTGTCCATAAACGTAATCGTGGCCAATAAGGTGATGACAACAGATTTTTGGGATGCACGCGGGATAATCCACATCGATTACCTTTAAAAGGGAAAACCAATAAACGGAGAATATTATGCCTACTTATTGCACCCATTTAACGAGGATTAAAAAAAACGCCTATTTTATGGACCTCGAAAAATCCTATTTTTTGGAAGGGATACAAAAGTTGGAGAAACGTTGGACTAAGTCTATTGAGCTAAAAGGAGGTTATGTTGAAAAATATTTTTTTTTCTTTGCAAAACAAACTGTGTTTCATTCAAAAAGTCAAGGACTTATTGATCCGCCCTCGTATTTTGGAAATCCAGGGAATATACGAACAAATTTCCTATTCCCGGGAGTTGAAAAGTAGTCGGGAATTTGAAACCCCTAGTTGTAGTACAAAGGTAGTATAAGATAAAGCTATCTGGTGTTTTTCATATTTAAAAGTTTTTAGTTTGTGAACTTTATTTTTACACTCAGAAAAAAACTTCGTACACTAAAAAAAAATAGTTAGTAAAGTCAGCAAAAAATGTTGCTGAGTCAGCAAAATTTTAGTCAGGAGGATGCTTGCAAAAAAGTTGCTAATGTCAGCAAAATCTTTTGCTGAAAATCAGCCAGCTGATTTTAAGCAACAAAATTAGTAGATTCAGCAAAATTTTTGCTAACACTTAATGGATTAGAAATTAAAATACCCTTGCTAAAAATTATACTTTAGTTAATTTATTTGCTGAAAATCATAAAAACATATTTTTGTGATTTTTTTAAAAATAATTTACCATTTGTTACAAAATATAAAAATGTTCATACTCCCGAATTAACGGCATGAATTAATGTAGTATCTAAAAAAATAGAAATAATTATATTTAACATAAGCTAAATTATCTTTCAACTACTTACATCAATGGTTGTCTAAATGATGCTATATTTTAAAAGAACGCAAATGCTGCAGATAATTATAGAAACGAAACGAAAAAATAACAAAATATAACATAGACATACAGTGAACTCTCAAAAACGTGAACTAATTTTTGCAAAGGGTGTTCGCTTTTTTGATTTTACTACAAAATTGATCTACTTAGAATGAATTCTATTCCAAGTACTTCAGAACCAATCATTATGTTGATTATTTAACAAAAAAAATAATATATGCAAAGGTTTTGAATATTTTTCTCCTGAAAAATTCTGAAGTTCAAACATACGTTTTTAGAATAATTATTTAAATATTCAGACACTTCCCTATAGAAAAATATTAACACTTTAAGAAATTTTTCGTATTAGAAAACTTTCTAATTCTGGGACTTTTTTAAATAGACCAAATTCAGAATCTAAGACAATACCCAAATTATTGATTTTAATACGGTATAATTTTCCTAGTCAATACTACATCTTGACATGCAGCGGCATCTAATTCATTCATTAATGTGCTAATCAGCACTATTTTTTTTAGCAAAATAAACTAGTAAAACATTAGTATAATATTAGTAAAACATCAGTTCAAAACAGTTTAGTGCTGAATAAGTATAACTAAAATTTTAGCTGAAAACATAATTTTAGCAAAATATTTGCTGAAAAATAGTATATCTGATTTACAAGACATTTTACTAACTTTTCTACTAACTTATTTTTTGAGTGTAGGACAAATTTTCAATCGCACTTCACTATTTTTTTTACTAATTTTTAGTACAATTTTTTAATTTATTAACATTTTTTGCTATTCTCATTTTACAAATTACTGACTTTTGTACTAATTACTGTAGTTGATTTTAAAGAAATATTTTACCAATTTTTGAAAACCAATTGCTAAATTTAGCAAAAATTTAGTTATTTCCAAAAAAAATAAAACAAAAAAATTTTGTAAACATATAACATTTTTTATTACAGAGTGGAAGTTGAAATAATGTTCATATTTTAGTAAAACAAAGTATTTTTATTTAAATAATTTTTGAAAACCAGTTGCTAAATTTAGCTATTCACAAAAAAAAAAAAAAAAAATTTTTAAACATATAAAATTTTTTATTACACATTTGAAATTTAAATAATGTTCATCTATTAGTACAACAAATTATTTTTAATTAACTTTTTTAATTTTTATTCGACAAAATTCTATTGGATGTACTAATTTTTTTTTTTTGCTGATTTTAACAAATTCATTTTAAATTGCAGTTTACTGAAATTTTACTAAAATCTAGTAGCGTTTACTAATTTTTTCTACTAATTTCATTTTGCTAAATTTAGCAAAAAATCCCGAAAAAAACGTTAAATCGCCCCTAATAAAAGCAAACATTTTCTGTAGTCATTACAGATTATTTTTCTTAGTGTAGGTTCCAGGACATATAAAAACCTTTTTTATTTTCAATTTATAACGAGCTTTCAACCTCCGTATATTTACAAAAATAAAGCAAATCAAACATATTAGCTAGGTTGATATTAGTATTTCGATCTGGCTAAAGATCTCATCATTTAAATTTTTAAAATTTTCGAATTTAATGTTTTAAGAACCTTTATTGTTATTGTGTGATATTTTATAATTAATTCCAACTTAATACTGTAATTTTTTATTCAAATTCAATTTCAAAATTAAATTTATTAATTTTAATTAATAATTAAAAAATCGTCCTGTTTATTTGACAAAAAACCAATAACCAGCCGTTGAAAAAAATCGTCAAATCTGAAAAAAAAAATCGTTAATGCTGTTTGCGCTGCTATCAATTGATGTCGGCAACAACTAACTTAATACTGCTACTACTCCTCGTGAATGATATATAAATGCGTGTTTCAATGGTTACTTGCACATTCCTTTATAATCTTCTAAAGAGGTATCAATACAATAATTTTTCCATTTGTTTGGCATCAAAGTGAATAGTATTATTTCTTTTTGTTTATAATATTAAACAAACATCGAAACAAAAAAAAAGTGTAATTTTGCCAATTTATACAAAAAAAAAAAAAAAAAATTTGCCAAAAATTCAAAAATAAATAAACAAAAGTGTACAATTCGCGGGCCAATTTGTAAATATATTATTTATTGCTAATTATATCAAAGTTTTGTAAGAAACACACAAAGACATATATTGTTTAAAATAAAAATCGTGAATCTTTAATATTTTCATCTAATGGATCAGGTATGATTAGATTTGTTTTCATTAGTTTAGTTATATTAATTAAATTTATTATTATTAATTTTTAATTTAATTAATTTTTTTTTTTAATTCAATGATTTTAATTTAGAAGCTCAGTCATCATATATGGGTTAGTCAGTTAATATAAATTTTTTTACTTTTGTTGCACAAAAGTATGCAACAGGTTGTTCAAAAAAGCTACTTTGCACAGTGGTTAGTTTACAACAAAATTTAAAATATTTAAAAAAGTAAAAATTAAAAATATGAATAGAAAATATATGGTGGGACTTATGTCAAAAATGTTTAAAGCCTTTGGAGCTTAGATTTTTTTTTGTTCACTTACTTATATTATTTGAATTAATAACACTTTAATGCCCAGTTTTTAACTTCGTATTTAAATATGCAATTAGTTAATTGCCATTTAAATTTAAGTTGTATTTAAATACAGTTTCAGTTTTTCAGTCTTAAATGACAATTGTTATTTATTTGCGACAAAAGTATGGCAGCATTATGAAATGTCAAAAAATTAATGATCATTATTCATAAAACAGCTGTATAAAGAATAGAAAAAAGCAGAAAATATAAAATATAGAAATAAAAAAAAAAAAAAAAAAAAATATATACATATATACAAATATATATATACATAGAAATAAAATATAAATTATAATTAAATTAATAAAATAAAAATGAAGAGAAGTGAAAATTTCATCCGAAGTTGAATTTTTATTGGCTGCTGTAATTTAATTTATCTTTTATTGTTTGTTTTACCACGCGGAAAAAACAAACTGTCAAAATCATATGTTATATTTGTACAATTTAAATAGACTTTAAATGCCCAAGATTGCTCACTTAAATGTGATTTAAATTTTAAGTTAAAAACTGACATTTGTATTTAAATAGAACTTAAAGTCCAAATGGCATTTAAATACGAAGTGAAAAACTGTGCATAAGTCGTAGGTGTGTAAAATTTTAACGCCATAGGTCTATATTTCTAATTGCTACGTTATGAAAAGTTGAAAAACTGGAAAAAATCGTTTGAAACAAGCTCACTTTTTTCTGTTCTTTTTATTTTTTTGTATGGGACTTTCAACTTTTGGTTCCATTTGGTCTTACACAATTGGCGTTAATTTTTTGAAAACGTTTTTTTTTTGTATGTTTTTTGCGTCAGACATTCGAGATTTTATTTGAAATTTGTTAGTGCATTGCGTGAACTGAGTTTCTTTGTAAAAAGCACCTCTGAGCCAAAAAGCATTTTAAAAAATTTAAACTCTAAAACTTTATGAACTTTTTAAAAATTTTTATAAAATTTAATAACTTTTTTTCGAATTTTTTTTTGATAAAAATCATGGCTTGGGAACATAGTAAGGTATGTAGAATGAATCTTCACGACGCACAGTGGGATTGCTTCATACATTTCTTGGTAAAAAGTAGAACATTGAAATTTGGCCCAAAGCCTTTCATTAACTCAGTTAAGAAAAATTTTAAGTTTCATCAAAATTGACCACTCCCATCGCCACCCTCGCCCATATAACCCGAACAGACAAAATTTTTTTATTTCTTCAAAAAAAAATTTAAAACGTGGCACAAGTGATTAATGCTATAAAGTTGAGATATCTGCGAAGTTTAATGGAAATCGACCACGCCCATCGCCCCTCGCCTATATAACCCACAAAACACATGGGCCTAAAAGTATACACCATTTTATATCGTGTTTCATTGAATTACTGAAAAGAAATTTCTTGTAACTTTTTTTTTTTAAATTTATTATTTTTTTCAACATTAGCAAATATTATCCGAATTTTATTTATTAAATTAAAATAATACACTCCCACCTTTCATTTTTTTGCAATCAGAATACGAAGGTCGATAAAGCTCACCTTTTTTTTGTCCAAGAATTACTAAAAACACTGAATTTTTGAATGCCAGCATAAAAACCTGAATATTTTTTAAACTATTATTGTTATCCATTATTTTTTTTTAAACTAATGTTGAAATACTATATTTTTTAAATATACTTACATCAAATATATATGACAAAAAGAAATTATGTATCCGGACCATTGAAATGCATGAAAATCTCAGGCAATTACTGCAGAGTTTCGTTTAGGTGACTTTGCCGCGTTATTTTGGATAAAAAAAATCTTTTTGAAAAAAACTAATGAGGCATTTCTCTTAATTAAACAATTCTCTATAAAACTGCATCCTTACATTTTTGATATTTTACACTCGAAAAACGGACTTTTTGCCAGTAAAATCCCACTGTGCGACGGCCTAATTTGATAAAGTGCAAAATAGTTTAAATTTTTTCATTCCTAGCGTATACAGCTGCAGTTTTTTCCCAACACATTTCGTTTTGTGCCAACTAAGGCGCTGTATGAATTCCGCCAAAACGCTGTATCAATTCCGTCAAAAGTCGTATGCGACTTTCAACTTTTGAATCCATTTGGTATTACACAATCTCCCAAAACATGAGAAATAAATTCAGCACGTACTTAATTGGAGTGCTATCAGCTATCAAATAAATACACGGTAGTCGAAAATTTAAAACAAATTTTTTTAGTTTTAAAATGTTTGTGTTTTTTTTTGTACCGTTCACTGATGCCCCACTTTCGTGGATTAAACATGTGAAAACAGTTCACAGTGGTAAAAAACGGTCATAACTCTATAAATTTCTTGTTTATAAATAGCTGAAATTTGGTAAGTTTGGCCAAGTCAGTATGACCATCTGAAATGCATTGAAAATGCCCTTATGTTGCAACTACATTTACCATTGAAATTCAGTTTAAACTAGAATTCGATCATATGGTATTGTATAAAATGATACATGAACTAGATTTCTAAATCTAGTTTAAACTGGTTTTCGAGGGAAATGTAAATGTAGCTTTAAATGTTTTACAATTATCCTAATATATGGGTAAACTATCTATAAATATTGCCTATTGCCTGATATCACCAAGTGTTCAAATTCGGTCAATGCATTCAGAAGTTATGTGTAAAAATATGATTTTCATATATTTTCTGTTAAACTTTTATTATTTGGAACTAGTTCGATATAAATTGTAAAATTTCATTTGTTTTTAACTACATTTTCAGTGTTCTTTTCCTATAATAGTATTCTAAGTGTACATATTTGCCATGAAAACTTTTATTCAAAATTGAAAGCCCTCAAATCACTGAAAGCTAAAAAGCTCACATTTTCATTTGAAAAATAATAGTATTGTACATACAAATTTTGTGAAAAGAAATAACAATGACACTCATGAAAATCTTGATTGGTAAAATCATTTTTTAATATTAACAGTTTTTTTTTGTCATAGTCAAAATTTCCAATAAGCAACTATGTAATTTTTGGGTGTATAAATACTCATAAATCCCTTTTTCACATTCACAATAGAAATACACTTAAGAAATGGTTGCCTATTATTTGGTAACATATCAACTAATATAAATTCTTGACAGAAAATATGCAAAAACTAGAAACGCTTTCTAAAGTTTTTTTTTTTACTTTTTCTACGTTTATTTGCATAATTTATACAAAGAAACTGAGTTACTGACATATTTTCATTAAATTTCAACGTTTATTTTCTGTTTGTTTGTAATATGAAAACAAAAAGCAGCTCTGATACTTTAACAATATATGATAGTATAAAAATGGCTTAGGGAGTGACTTACCGTCAGTTCTCAGATTTCGATAAAATTAGGCTATGTAATAAAAACATCGGCCCAAGTCGGTATTTAGAGCTGAAAATTTGTTTCAAAAGTGTTCGATTTTCTTTTAACTCTTTTTAATTTCATTGGATAGACTTTGAAACCTCTTATACCCAGCAAAATAAAGAGCTGAGGAAGAAGTAGTAAAAACACCACATCTACTGATCCGGATGTTGTGCAAACTTAGGTGAATCATTAATGATTTTAACATTGTCGTGTCATTGGGCGGATGGGGTGAATATATAACTTCTTTAATATCATTTTAAATAGTGCATGAAAGCTATTTTTCAACAGTTCATGTAATTTCTTTTTCAAATAACATATTTATTTAATAAAAATATACAGCATACTCTAAGGGATATTTCTTTAAATTAAAAAAAAAAAACAACAAAAAAATCTTTTGGTGCCATCGAGTATTGAACACACGAATCTGAAAAAAGATAAAATAATGATTTTGAAAACATTTTTATTATGTGAATTCGTATCAATGAGATATTATAAATTATTTTTAAAATATTTTTAAGTTGCGATTAGGTTAAAAAAAAAAGTACTAAGAAATAATAAAAAAGCTCATTTAACAAATTTGAATTCATTGCTTATTTTAAAATATTTTTTTTTAATAATTAATTTGATTCATCGCCAAATAAGATCAAATATACCAGACAATGAGCAAAAAAAATATTGGAGAAGTAGTTTAACTACAGGTAGGGAA